>JAOBAT010060429.1:0-72102 GCA_026413305.1 Hydrozoanthus tunicans | reverse complement strand
GGGAAGAGGATCTTTGGTTTTCATCACCTTCATCAGTGAGATGAATTTTCCACACCCGAATTGTCCTATCATTTGATCCTGTTGCAATCCAGTTTCCATCATTTGAGAAGGCACAACAAGCAACGTATCTACAGCAGTAAAACAGCTTTTAAGTATCCTCTCAAACATCAAAACAAAAATTCTAAAAAAATGCTTTTAAACAATTATTTACTAAAACATATACCGTAAACCCCCTATGAGCCCCCCTAGGGGTAATTTATTTTTCAAAGTTCAAGACAGGGGGGGGGAATTATTAGAGAGGGGGCTTATTAAGGATTGGAAATAGAAAAAGACAGAAACACACCATAGCAACTAGTGACAACAGCTGTGTTCCTCTGGCATTTTAATCAACACTATTCCAAAATGGAACAGATACAACCGTCAACAAAATATATCTTTGGCACAAAATACTCCATATGTTTTAGCCCCTTGCCTTTATGTTGGGTTTGGGTGGGTGAGGGGGGAGGGGGGGATGGCTTGTTTAAAACTTTAAGCTCTGGATGGGGGCTAATTAGAGAGGGAGCTTACTTGAGAAGGGGGACTTGCTAGAAAGGGGGGCTTGCTAGAAAGGGGCGCTTGTTAGAGCATAAATGGTAACAACAGCTATCATTCCACAGTACCCATTAAATCAGGTAAATCTACAAATGGCATGTTCTTGTAAATAACATTAAGTTTACAAAACCAAAACTCATTTAGGTTTGAAGATTGATTTAACCCCTGTTTCAGTTCCAAGCACCACAAATGCTGTGTTGGTAGGGTTCTCTATTCTAAAAACTATATTTTTCCTTTTTGCTTCTGCAGTTAGCTTTGTTTGATCTTTTTCTAATTACAAAAAAAATTACTTTGAATATTTTGTGTGATAAGATAGATTGTGATAAACTGGTTACTAAGGCTACATTTACACAGTACTGGTTGAATTTTTAACCTTTAAATTTTCAATGTTCAGAAATTTCGCTTACACAGCTAGCCCTACAAATTTTCATCTGGCAAAATCAAGATCAATTTTTTGTATCGTGCTGTCAAAAAAATATATTCATAGCCAGCAAGTCGGTTCTACTGAGAAAAAGCAGCAAAGCCACAAGAATGAGTTGGCCAACAAAGCAATCCACAAGGGTAATGGGAAGAGAATGATGTGGGAAAGACATTTTTCACCTCTTTTCCCACTCCCATCGCTTCAGAGAGCGGCTAGCTGCTGGCTTAGATAATTAGTACCATTTAAGCATATTACATGGTTGAACGTTTGAGGATAGATCTGTCCCAGGGGGTGGGGAGGAATCCCATATGTCATCAGACAGGGGTGGTCGTTGTATCTTTTAGGGGTTGAAATTCTGGTTCGAGGTATCTTTTAGGGTGTGAGGCAAAAAATTTTCCAGAAAAAGGGTGGTTGCTGTGAAAATACAAAGAGCTTTTGCTGGTCTAGGCTGTATCTAGTCACTGTTTATTGCGTGATCCTAGCTGGTATTTAAGAACCATGTTTCAAGTCAGGTAGATATCTATTTAATATGGTACCTTTTTGGGGTTGAAATTTTGGTTAACTATGCCAAGATTGGTATCTTAGAATTACATTTTCCTGACGAGCACCCTGTCCAACTAGAAAACTGTGTTAATTCCTCCCTGCCCCTGGGGAATCTATGCATGTTCACATGGTAATTAGCTGACAAATAAATGTGGGCTCTAAATAATTATAAATCAGTAAAATCTCAATTATCCAGTCTTGTGTAAACAAAAAATATTTTGTAGTAACTTGAATTTCTGTCTTGTATTATACCAACCTTGTGTGACCTTCAATAGTGTACATGGCTGAGCCTCTAATCTAAAACATGACACAAAAAAGTATGAAAATGCTAAACACTGTAGATCAAAGCTCAAAGGCCCAAAAATTGTCAAGGGCATCACTTAACAAATAACATAATTTTTGAGTAAAAGCTGTGAATGGAAACATTCAGATTGCATCTATAATATAAGTGAATGGAACAACAGAAAACTGAACATAAAATAACTAACAACTTACAGGATCCCATAGTATCACTGTTTTATCACCTGACCTAAAATTTTAAAAAAAAACATTTGCTGTAAAATCATGCAGGCTTTGTTCCTGGTCCATTTTATTTGACATATACAGGAAGTTGATCATCAAAATAACCCAAAGCAGCTAGAGTCTTCACCTTCCTCTTGGTCTTTTGTAACTTGTTCTTTTATATTACAAAACATAATAAAGTACTTTAAGTAAGATTGATTTAACAGAAAACATATTAAGAATAAAAACTAACAACAATATCCAAACGTTTCGGAGTCAAACATGACTCCATTATCAAGGTTAAACTTTGTTTTCACCTAATGCCTCCTATACTTAAATTGCAAATTATCCATTAAAGTTTAACCTTGATAATGGAGTCATGTTTGACTCCAAAACAATGGATATTGTTGTTAGTTTTTATTCTTAATAATAAAGTACTTTTGAACTATTGCATGTATACTGTTTATTGCATCAAACATTGCTTTGGGGGTTAACAAAGGACTTTGTCAACTTGGGCTGAGTTATTCAAAAGACAATTAGCCCTAACCCTGGGTTAACTCTTAACAAAACCTACTGACTGGCATGGTAATTAACTCTGGATTAGTGCTAACTGTCTTTTGAACAACTCAGCCCTGGATATTGCTATTGCTGAGAGTACATGAACCCACATGATAAAGTAATAAGCAACATTCTGCAACAATTTTTTGCAGTTTTCTACTCACTGAAGAGAGAGTGTTAGAGGTCTTTTTAGTGTGTAGATATAGTGGTTGACCTTCCTTTCCCCTCCCCTCCCCCCCCCTTTGTTCAAGGCAAAAAATAATATGAATGCTTCCAAAAAAGTTTACTATAATCAAATAATGTGAGCCGTTGCTTCTAGGTCCACTTATAAAGCTTCAAACACCATATTTTAACTGTATCGAATTAAATTCAAAAACTAAATTTGGTGAAAATACGGTGTTTGAAGCAGTGCACCGAATTAAATTCGGTTGTGAATTAAACTCGCTTCCACCTATCGGATAATATGGTTGAAATTCAATTAGTTGGAAATAAATTCAGTGTTTGACTCACCAGTTCAATTAGCTCCGAATCAAAATCAATTTAATTTGATAGGTTAAAATACGGTGTTTGAAGCAGGTCTAAGAAGCTTAAGTGGACCTAGATGCAGAACAGTGTGTACATCATTTCAAAAACTGTCAGAATAAAATTTGAGATCATTGCTCTGACTTGCAATTGCCTCAATAGACTGAGAAACAAGAAATAGAAATATTTACCCTGATGCTAGTAGTCTTCCATTTGGTGAGAACGCACATTGCCACACTTGTCCCTGGTGTCCAGCGAGATCACATCGTTTACTGATGTGGCACTCTTCTGAATAGGCTGCGAAAAATAACACAAGTACACAACAAAGTCAGACAGTTCACCACCCTGTGCATTCAAGATACAACCATGACTGCCATACTACAGGTTTAATTGCACTATGACCAAACGGGGCATGGGTGATATGTATCAATTAGCACTTAACCTTCATCTATTGGGTTGAATTTACTATTAGGAAAGCAAAACCAAGTCAACACTTCTTGTTTATAGCTAGTCTTGCTGATTAAGTTTTGTTTCAAACAGAGAGTGCCATTTTAGTTAAAAACATATCTATATAGTTTTCTTTTTTTTTTTGACATTATAAACATGGTACAAGTTGGGTAGCAGATTCCCCCCACCCCCTCCCCCCATCCAAAGTTTAATTAAGTATCCAACCTATACTACAGTAATAGCTGTTCCAGCCAAGAGCCAACAAAAATGGAAAAAGCAATTATCCAAGCAAAATATTGATTGGAAAGAAGTATATAGTATTCCTTGTCTATGTACAAAAGACGTGAAATTCCATTGTTTCCAAAATAAACTCCTTCACAGAATTCTACCGACAAATAAATTCCTATTTCAAGTTGGATATATAGACCACAATAAATGTTCTTTTTGCAATTCTTCTATAGAAACAATAAAGCATCTGTTCTATGAATGCCCTCATATCTGTGAAGTATGGCAAAAATTAAAATAATATGTTCAAACAAAAACAAGTTTGCTTTAATTTCCAAATTACTACAACGAAAGTCCTGCTCAGACTGTATCTTTGATAAAGGAACCTCTGCAAAGAGGGTCAATTATCTACCATTAATTACAAAGTACCATAATATCTATCTGTGTAAATGTAATGGAAATGTACCAAAACTATCAACTTTATTGCAGTATATAAGAAACTAAATAGAAGTGCATAAGCTTGCTGGTTTTTCTGTGGACTATCAATTTTAGAAACTGTAAAAAGAATAACACTGTATCTAGAATTCTGAAAATGTAAATACAATAACTCTATATTTAGTCAGTAAGATGAAAAAGAAAATTTTAAAAAAATGGTACAAGTTGGGTTGCAGATTCCCCCACCCCCCCTTCCCCCATCCAAAGTTTATTTAAGTACTCATTCTCTACCTACACTACAGTAATAGCTTGAAAACTTGTGATGCAAACTGTTCAAAGCTTGGGCTACGGGTCCCAAATTTACTCACTGCATTAACCCAACACAACAACCTTGAAAGCAGTTTGAGAACAAAGTAGTTTTTCTAACTATATATACATCTATATATAAAATGTTTAAAGTATAAAATTGATAAAATCTTTAAAAAAGCAGCTACACCAATGTTTCATGCACTATGATGATCATCTGACTAAAAAGAGCAAAAACTTGCAATCTATGCTTTTGTAAGAAACTGTCTATGTATTCTTAACGCGGACAAGCATAACTTGCTAAACAAAAGATCTGAACTAATAAGTAAATGCAGTCACCTAAACAAGTTTTAGACTTGTTATTTAAAAACTTTATGAAAATTTTGATTTTTTGTCTGATGGTTACAGTAGAGCATAAAATATCAGCAGTGTAACCATTTTTTTAAAGATTTTATCTATTTTATACTTTTAACATTTGATATTAATGCTCTAATTCTTTTAGTATAGAGCTCTCTTTTACTGAATGGGCCAATTTGGATTTCTTTTGTTATACATCTATGTATATACCTGATGCTGTATAAACATCCCAAAGTCGGACAAGGTTGTCACTTCCACCAGTAGCCAATAAAAAATGGGGTGCACTACCACTTGTATCCTCCACTGATGGGACTGGCACATTAAAAAGTGGAAGAATTTAGTACTTCATAAGTAAATAGAAAGGAAAGCAACAATAAAAGAAACAAAGTTTGTGAAATATATTTCTTATCTTGCGTATATAATAGAAAAAGCCAAGTTTATAAATGCTCAAAATTTTGTTTAAAAAAAAGTTGTAAGTTAGATGCTGGGGACTCTTGATTGATCAGAGAATCAAAGTTAGTATCTCCACACTCTGAAATAAGTCCACCAACTCTCAGTTAAAGCCATTTTTGGGTTTAACCAACCTTGGGATGCCATGGACTGTTTTAACTCTAAAATATGGCTGTGAACTCAGAATTAATATTGTTGACTCATGTCTAAGAGGCTGTCACCAGGGGCCAGTTGCGCAAAAGCCAATTAACTTTAAATCACGATTAACCCTTAACAAAACCTATCAGTTGTCATGGTAATTAACCCTGGATTAGGACCTTAATCATCTTTTGAACAACTGGGCTGAGGTCTGTAACTTATATGCATAAAGCAAGGTTCCTAAACTCTACTGACGTTGCATTTCAGACCTGTTGTAACAATATTAAATAATCTTATTAAACAATATCAATACTAACTTTCAACTTTCTTTAAACATTGAAAAAAATTAAACATAAGGGCTTTGAATATTAATTGCTTCAAAACATTAGTTTGTGTTACAAGGAACCTCTTAGTAGAAACTTCTCAGACAAACCCTGTATGTGTTCTATACCAGTATAATGTAGGGTATATTTATCTTGGAATTATATTTTGCAATTATAATTACAATCTTTAATTAGTGGATACAGTGTTACAATGATCATTATTAAAATTCGAGATCATTACACACCAAAAAATTAGATCAATTATTTTCAATCAATTAAAACTTAGAATGTTAGACTGTGTTTAACAAGAGATAAATATAATGCTATCATATCAATCAGTAATAAGCCCAATACATTTTTGTTATATAGCTTACTAAAAATAGATAAAAATTTTATTCTTTCATTGAATTTTTAAGAGTATTTTGTTGATAATATGTGTTAGCTTGTTAACATTTGTTTAATTAGTTGTTAATAATTAATTTATATGTCTTACATAAATCAGATGAAGAATTTAGCTCCATAATTTGATTTGAGAAGTCTCCTCTGTAGACTGAAAGGATGAAACACATGTACCTGATTACAAGTATATTAAGAACATACATACATACATACTTTATTTCCACATACCATAAGGGCTTTTCAGGGGAAATGTTGTAAGCAAGAACAAACATGACCACAGTTAAGAATCCCAACTGATTGGAGTAGAATAGTAAGAACATTAACTTAAGTTATTTTTATATTTACTACAATCAAATAAATCATTACAATTTTATCAAGCTGCTTGTAGAAAATAATAACAATAGGTATGAAAATTATCAATCTCAAATATTGCATTTCCAGCTTTCTGATTAGCTCACTCAATCTCAGGTATCAGCTTTTAGTATATACCAGCTCAGCTATGCACGATTTGATTGGTTTACAAATAGTAGCTATGAAACAATATTTACCCCCAAAAAAGTAGATAATGCATCCAAACAAAATGGCAGATGGAAGTCACTTCGTGTCTGTTTGGGATCAGGATACTGAAAAAGTTTGCTCGGAAAACACAGGAAGTTTAAAACTGCCTAAAGAATTTCACTGTTTTACGCCATTTACAGTATTTTGTAGTTGACGAACTGTCAAAACATGTTTGTTACATATGTTAGGCTGCTCATATGTGAGTCTCACCATGCTAGGTGATTCAAGTAGTAAAAGTGTTTTTTTTTCTTAAAAATCTTTCATTTCCTTGAAAGGAACAGTTGCCTCGCTGGTATATACTAAAACACTTATTCAAACTCAATTTCGATGGATAGTGGCTTTATTAATATCTACCTTGCAGCTTAGGAGCTCTCTATCCACCTCAATTGAAATAGAAGAAGTGTTAAATATAGCAAATACTACTGACCAAATATTATTGACCATATATGGAAACCAATTTTGTAGTTTTGCAAATCTGAAAATACAGTGCTAGCTCTGAACAAATTTTCTGTTATTTGTCTTGTTGTGAGAACTGATCACCTGGAGATCGCCATTTTGCAATGTTTACGATCAATTTCATCGGTGGATAACAAAAAGGTATGGCTTTAAAATTCAGGCAGTGACTAATGTCACATGTGCCTAGTTGATGAGCTTTGGTCAAATTTTGCTCATTATTAAAGTGAGCTGCTGAAGAGCTGTAGAGTTTGAATTCATGAGCGTGACAGCTCTCGATTTTTCTCTCTTTCTCTCCTCTCTCTTCCCCTTTTTTCTTCCTCCGTTTCCATCCCTCTTTTCTTCCCCTATAAATCCCCACTAAGATTGACAAAACTGCATTAAAGTAACATTTTATTTGTCATGATTGCATTTCAGTTGAAATAAAAAATATATACAACAAGCCATGTGCACTGCTGGATGGCAGGCATGTGTGTGCAACAGATACTTTCTTGAAGTTACTAGCTAGTCTAAGAGTCAATGCAGCTGTCGATTTTATTTGTATGCGTTGTAGTTACGTCGACATGTATTGGTAAAATACATAATGTATAATACATCTATAACCCAACTTTCTTTCTCTTCATGAATTTGCTGAAAAAATAAATAATCAAAATACAACACCCTTACTTCAAACCTACAAGCTGATCAAGCATAAATTACCGACAATTGAAACGGAAATAGCTTATTGTCTAGTAAAATTTACTTACTTGCAGATCCGAAAGTCGGTGAAATAACACACGAAGTAACTCCAAGGTCGTGTCCTTCCACATTCTTCATCATTTTGCCCGAGTGTCCTTCCCAAATATTTAAGTCTCCGCAGCTAGCCCCTGTTATTATATACAGACTGTCTGGAGTGAAACAGCAAGCATTTATGCTGCTTTCGACCCCTTTCTCCACACATCGAACTAATCGTTTAGTGTTCACATCCCAAATACAAAACGATTCGTCGGCAGATCCGGACACAAGGAACTGCGAATTGGGAGAAAAACAACAAACCCTCACACCGCCTTTGTGTCCTTCTAAAACCGCAATACTTTTACCAGTTGTCGTGTCCCATAAGCAGATAGTACAGTCGGAAGAGGCCGTAGCCAGTAAAGTACCAAACGGGGAGAAAGCGCAACAATTTACGTAATAGGTATGATAAATCAATGGCGAAAATGCTAGCTCTTGTCCGTCTTCAACATCCCACAAACGGATTGTCTTATCGCCCGATGCTGAAGCCAAAATTTTACTGTTTGGAGAAAAACTAACACTGTTTATGTCTCTAGTATGGCGGCAAAATGTATGAATCAAGGTAGCCATATCTAATAAATGTGACAATCTTCCTCGTCTTGTGTGTTTTTTTTTGCGTGGGGTTGTGTTGCACTAGTGCCCAGGACTCCCGCCAGTGTTGATATAGAGATGACGTCATAATGAATAGTCTCAAGGCCGGCGCCGGCCAGAGTCAAGGGAAAGCCCAACAGACACTTACAATGTTACAGTTACAATCACATTTCTTTCAAAGATATTGCAATAACACTATGTTTCATCATTACAGTATACACTGATCCCGCAAAAAAAAGGAAGGGGGGTGGGGGTCCCCCCTATAATGGGGTGGCCGGGTGGTAGGTATGCATGACGACCGTCGTTTATCATATTCAGGGGTTAAAACAGTCAGTCCGACATTTTTAGGGGTTGTCAAGGGAAAACTTGTATTACACCAAGAGCCTGGTAATTTTTAGGGCTGAAAACACGAAGCTATTAGACTGCTCGGAGGTCTTCGCAAAGAAGGTTGTTCCCAATCTTGACGAAATCGACAATCTATCCAAAAATTTTGAATTAATGTACATATGCATGAAATGCAGTATAGCTGATTCATGTTTTCTTATATTTATATATATATATATCATGTATCTTATATATTATGTAAACTCCACTTCGTAGTCTAACTGGCCCCAAAAGGTTTTGGTCCCGTGAAGGCAAAATCTCCTTTCCCCCGTAGAGAAAGTAGCTAAGAGAAATGTCCCGATGAAACCTAAAAAATCTCGAGTCGGGGTGTTTAGCTCACAAAGGATCTTGGGTTTGCTCCCACTGAAAAGATCTCTGGGATTCCCGGAGACGTGAAAATGCTATTTTTGCTGTCATTCAAAGATCGGGAGCAGCTCTGGAGAGAACTATCACTAGTTGCAAGAGAAACTAGTTGTTAATTATGTTCATTTTTTCTGATTGTGTGGCGCGTTTTAGAAGCCCATATAGAGAGTCTAGTGGGGTTTTCACCTGTTGAACAAAAAAATAGTGGGAGCCACATAAAACGTTTACAAAGACTACAGCCGTCACAGTAGCGTAACCAGCGTGTTTCAATCATTGGGATGGCCAGACCTAGAGTAGAGGAGAAGGGTAAACGATCTTAAAATGTTTTATAAGATCCTGTACATGTCTTGCCAAGTCAATATTGACTTCCCAAACGACCTTGAAGGCAATAGCAACCAATCGCGCCTTACTCGAGCCACACTCCGTCACCCCTACCAACTCCAACTCTCTAGTATTACTGCTCATAAATACTCTTTCTTTATAACAACCGCCTCGCACTGGAACGCTTAACCGAATTACATTGTAACTCGCGCTGTTGTGTTATTTCTGCTGTTATTTATTATTTATTTGCATTTTTGTATTTGTATACCATCTCCACGAACCTTGCCAACTGACTACCCGTTACCAGTGACTAACATATGCTAAAGATAATTATCCAAATTAAAGATTAAAGAAGATTAAAGCCAAAAAGTTGTAAATTGCTTCCCTTCGTGATCATATCCCTGCAAAATGATAGTCAGTATTTACTAAAGCAACCGATGTATAACCATTTTCGCGAGCTGTGATAGATCCCTCTCTTATATACAAGTCTATTCGCATAAAGTGTCATAGTAATGCAAAATATTTTTTATCCAAATCTAATAGATTTGGTAGCCCAAAATGTTAATGCGAAGCCTTTCACGCCACAAAATGTAATAACTCGCACAACAGTAATACAGTCGAACCTCCATATAACGGCTTTCCATTAAGCGGCCACCCTCTCTTAAACGGCCACTTCTCAAAGTCCCGGACATTTTCTCAGTCATTTACTTTAAATTGACCTTCTATTAAGCAGCCACCTCTATTAAGCGGCCGCGGCCACCCCTGAGCGGTCCGAAATGGCATTTTTTTATGTATACTTACCCTCATTAAACGGCCACCTTAAAAAAAAGCTTGTCATATTTTTTTTGAAGAGAGGTAAAATATGATACAGGAGCTATTTTAAGCGAAATCATAGTAGAATATCGTTTTACAAGGAATTGGTGTCAGTTTTCAAATTCTCTGAGTCAATATCATTACAACCACACTTCAGTTCAGGTTACATTCAAATACATTTTCTACTTCAGCCAGGTTTACTTGATAGATTAGACTGAGACGATGGAACTTTTAAGCAAGGAATGCTTCGTTTTGCTGACTTGTCGGTAGCTTTCTTAAAAGACAGTTATTTGAGGGTATTAAAACCAATAAACAAACAATTGAACACGTCCATGGCTCAAAACAAAATGGAATAAAGTATATAAGGCGAAATGTTATTACTATTTGACAAAAATAGTAATAAAAATCGGTGAACCAAAATGTGACAATGCTTAAAAAGATAAGTTTGTCTTCTGTTAATCTCTCAGGGGTTGAACAGGAGGCGTTTATTGTGGTCAGGCGGCCTTTAAAGCTAGTTGCATTTTGTTCTCGTAATTCTAGCTAAAGTTGCCCCAACATAAACTAATTCTCTTAGTGTTCACAATTGCGAAAAAACGAAATCGTTATGCACCTATCAATATAAAGCCCGGGAGGGGGTTGGGGGGTGCGGGCCGGGCAAAGGTGGGGGTTTGTGTCTGTGACCCGAAATTTTTTGTAAAACACCCATGAGTCGGGCTTCGAAGAATTGTCAAAGTTGAAGGTCCCCATCCCGGGAACACAAAATACATCAAATCTCCCCTCCCCCGGTCCGGGCTTTACATTGATACGTGCATTAGGTCCTGCAACTAAGGTCAAAAACATTCGGCTTTACTCGGGTGTGACGATCATTGTCTCGTTAGGCCTTTTGATTGGCTCCGAAACCCTCGAGTTTCGTGCTCTCCGACCCCGAACGTGAAACTCGTCACGACTGAAGTGCGCGGGATTATTCTGACTGTGGCCAGATTGTGTTGGAGTAATGTGGTCAGGCAAAATTAATTCATTCACTGCTTCCTTCAACACAGGGTATTTATGAAACCGAACATAGTGAACGGGGTTTTGGCTTCCGGGCAGAGTAGATTCGAAAATGAGGTTGACACGTATTTTAGCCCAAGATCTTCGAAACTTGATACAGCGTTACAGTCGTTATCAACAGTCTTGCCTTTCTATTGAGCAATACACTTCGTTTGGTAAGTAAGATTCCATAGAGGATATTTAAGGAACTTTCTTTAATATATCTCGATGCTACATCTCTTGTTGAAGGAACTCTTGTTGAAATATAAAATTTACAGTGCGCTATGATTGGCAAACAGTTCAGTGATGTGTCGTGATACTCTACCAATACATTTATAAATATATGTCCGAAGTGAAACGAACACCTAGTCGACAAGCGTTATATATCGCTTTTCTGTCTATGTGGTTGTCGTTTGAAATTTCCTTGAGTGCATTTGAAGTTTTGTTTCTCTCGGTTTTTATTGCTGAAGTTACAGTGGCGTTACGGTTTGTTTACAAGCGACAAAGCTGGTGGTTCGAAATGAATGAATCAAACTGGTTTTGGCACGCCGTCTCCGCAAATTTGTTTTCAGGAAGTTTAATTCTTTTTAGCAGTTAAAAGAAACTTTTGCTTGGTTAAGTTGTGCTAGTTGGTTATCGAAGGAGAAGGCATTAGAATGTTTTTATGTTGTTGGACTTTGACCGTGGTCACAAGGTAAACGTTCATTGATGACGTAGCTGCCACCGCCTCCAGTACACCCACAAGATATACGTTTTCGTTATGTATCGAAAAAAATGTAACTTTCAAAGCTATTGGTCAGTATGATTCGTGGTCATTCCTCCAATGCTTGAATATCGGTCTTTATAAACTAAGTTTAAGTTTATTTTTAAAATGAACTCTGTATTTACATGAACACCGATAACTGCTCTGAATCACTTGAACAATCATGTCTTGTTTTTGTCAGAATTATCCTTTTTGCATCATCAGTTATGTCAAATCCTCATTTGCAAAGGCTTCTATGATTTATTAAACTGTTGGTAGATTATCAGGTTACTTTTGAAAACATTGTTACTACATACACAATTCAAAACATGCACATTAAAATCAATAGTTGCAGGTTGTTCTATAGTTGTTGAAGTAAATGTAGTTCTTCAATTGTTTTTTCTTAGCCTTAGGTATGACTAGTCTTGGGACTAACATTGAACCTTACATGAGTTGAACTAAGGTGTAGTTGATGTCAACCCAAGTTAGATTTTTTTTAGACAGACCAAATAAGACCATACATGTTCTACCTGTCTCAAGTATGTCCAAAAAGATTTTGCCAAACTTAATCAGGGAAAACAACAAACTCATCACAAATTTAGACTAACTCATGAAAAGTTTGATGTTTGACCCCAGCCTTACTGTCTTGTTTTGAAAGTCACAGTTTGACTGATTGAAAAAAAAGTTTTAGTGTTAACATACTTAATTTCAAAACTTCTGTCTAGAAAAAAATTAAAACAGTTACATATTGCAGCAATTTATGCTGCTAGTGCTAAACATTCTGCCACTCACCAATTTGAACTCGATAACCAGAGAGCAAAATATGATGGTCATTTATAAATAATTTTAAACAGCCATTGCAATAACACAACTTGATCATATATGGCATAAACAACTTACATGGATCCCAAAATACAAGATTTATATGCTTTTTTCAGTAATTAATAGTTCTATAGTTGTTGAAGTAAATGTAGTTCTTCAATTGTTTTTTCTTAGCCTTAGGTATGACTAGTCTTGGGACTAACATTGAACCTTACATGAGTTGAACTAAGGTGTAGTTGATGTCAACCCAAGTTAGATTTTTTTTAGACAGACCAAATAAGACAAGATTTATATGCTTTTTTCAGTAATTAATAGTTCTATAGTTGTTGAAGTAAATGTTGATCCCAAAATACAAGATTTATATGCTTTTTTCAGTAATTAATAGTTGGTGATGTTGTACCACTTTAATTTTACAACTATCTGCAGGGAGACAAAAGAAATCAGTTGATTCTTATTTATTTGGTCGCAATGAGATTCCTGTGCGTCTGGCTCACATAATCAGAGAGATCGACTTGTTACCAAAGAATCTGCTGCATACACCATCAGTTGAACTTGTGAGAAGTTGGTAAGTACAGGTTTTTCCCCATTTTAAGTACCTTTTATAGTTTTTACACTGGTTTTAAATGTTTTAAATATTGCTTTGTTAGCCAAATTAGTAAGGTGCTAGTCTGTTTAGCAAGGGGCTTAGGTTTCGATTCCAATTGCCGTGCCTTCATTCAGGGTCTTAAAACTACTGACAAGAAAGTGCTACCTTTGTTCTACTTAAGATCTGATCTGCAAATTAAATGATTAAATCTGGCTGGCGGCCAAATAAGCTGCCTCTTTCAGTGATTCAGGCCCCTCTAATAAAAATTGCAAAACTACTAACACCCAAGAAAATTAATCTTTTCTACTCTTTTCTATTTTTACAAAAAATGACAACTTAGAAATTGATATGTTGAATGAGATAAACCTAACTAAGCTATAAAACTAACTTTATTTATCTTTGTTACGCTGGGAGTGGTTGTCCATTCTCCCAAGCCAGTGGCTTTTGTTTAATTGCTCGATGGCACAGATCTTGGCATGAAAGTCGATTTTGTGGAGGGAGGAAAACCCTCGGAGTCAGAAGAAGATCAACAAATCTTAGCCCACATGCAAACCCAGGATTCAATCCTGGGTCCACAGAGGTGGGAGGCATAAGCGCTAATCACTTGGCCATCCTGACTCCCCTAAATGAATAATCTATCTTAAATTTCCTTGAAATGATTTCCATAATGTTGAAAAATCTTACCATATAAGTCAGAGCTAGAATTGCTGTCACAAGGGTTTGCATTTCTGTAAGGTGCTTTTCAGTAATCTAAAATAAAGGCTGCTGTGAGTTCAAGTTTCATTTATAGTAGTGCTAGTGCATAAAATGAAGTACTTAGCTGGAGATTAAGCAAGTCTCCAGGCCATGTACAACTACGGAGAGTTTTGAGCCAGGTTGTACAAATTTTCTCCACCTGAGCTATTTCAAACCTGAAACTCCTGTAACTGAATAATTTTATTTTATTCTTTTGAAAAAAATCATTTACAGCAATTGAATTTCAGGATTTGCCAGTTGGTCATGTCTGACTGGCTCTTCAGGAGCACTTTCTACTTAAAGAAAAGTTTTTTAAAATTTAAATGGAAACCTGGAGATTTACCTCTACTTCATATTTTTGAGTCTCAAAATAATATAAATTTGTCTGTAATAATAATTGTAGGTATGTCCAGAGTTTCAAGGAGCTGGTAGAGTTTCAGGATGAGAACGAAGATGAAGAAACAGTTGAAAGGTTAGACATATCTTGTAAATGCCAAATTTGTTTTATAAAACATATCTGAACAGTGCATAGTTTAAAAATGATACAATAGTTGTTTTTAAGCACCTTAAAAAGTTTGTAGTTTTAGTTTGTATCATTGGAAATTTGAGAATGTGATGTTTTGAGACCTTTGTTTGAGCATCACAACAGGAACTGAAAGGGCTAGAAACACCAATGCACTCATCTTCCTCTGATGATTTAACGCACAAAAATACTTGAAATCTTTTAAAGTGCCTGACAACCAGACTGCAAGACATTTTTTTTCAAACTGTTGCAAATATACAGGACATGTGTTCTAAGTCTTCCTAGCATTAGCGAAAGCTAAATTAGGATAATTTATTTAAGTATTTAAGAACTTTGCATTGTTGACCTTGCCTTTTTTTAGATTCACATCTTCGCTGGCTTATATTAAACATCGACATGATAACGTTGTGGAAACAATGGCTCAGGTATAGTGGAGATATATGTAAGGTTGTTAAGATAAGCAGTTTGTGTGAACTGGGGCTGAACATTCAAAGTTTTAGATCACTTGACCTATAAGACAAGTGATGTATAAAAGTTTTTGGCTTGTGCATTGCCCTTTGAAAATTTTAGGTCATTACATAATTTTTATTCTTTTGCCATCACTTAAAATAGTTTTACACATATTTAATAAATTGCTTGATTAACTGTGCAAACACTAATATTTGAAATGAAAACAAATCTCATGAAAATGGTTTTCCCATCTATAACTTTGAAAGAAAGAACTAGCTTTTATAGGGTTGGCAATAAAAACAGCTTAAAATGCCCAGTGGCAGTGTTGCAAAAGCTAGCTAGCACCGCTGACACTGTGATTTTTGCTTTGCATTCAGGTAGAATCTATAATCTGCACTCCAAATCATATTTTTCTATGTAGTAAGGAAAACTACATATTAATTGTTGTTCAAAACAGCTGGTTATCAATGCAAGAAAAGTAATCACAAGTCCAAACGGAAACAGTCTGTCTTGTTATTTCCAGCAGTGGTGTTCATTTTTTCAGACTAATGATAAGTAACACGACAATGTTTTCAGTCAACCTGCAAAAAAAACTGTTGCCCACTGTTTTTCTGTAGATTCTCCCTGTTGATAATCTAGTTGTAGAATGCCGAGATATAAAAGAAAAGCAAAAAAAAATCAAGAAGTCTGAAGTTATCCAGAGTTGCATTTTTTATGTGTTTGCACTACAGTTTTACTCTATAATGTTTGTTTTAAAGCCATACTGTAAGTCTACTACTAGGGATGTGGGACAGTTGAAATTGCAATTAAGGTATTGAAAGAACATTTATATCTTTTCCTTTTAATTCCTAAAGGGAATTATTGAGTTGCGACAGAGGGAGGGTGAAGTTGCCTTTCAAAACCCCTCCATTCAGTACTTCCTTGGTAAGTTAAGAAATTAACTTTTTAACCTTGTTTCGAAAATAAAACTAACTTTTATTTTGTCTATAAATGTGAAAATAACAATAAGCTATGGTTTAAGTTTGGGTGTTCCACTTGAGCAGCTGTGGATGTGCCACTGAATTTTCACAAGCTTTACAACACTTCTGTTAGTTATTTTTTCAGAACTAGGTGCAACTCAGTTATAGGTTTCCTCCAAGGACTTGATGCGCAAAAAAAAATTTTTGTATGGTGCTAAGAATGGATAAAAGCATATAAATAATTACTAAGTTAAAACATTGTGTTGTGCAAAGTTAAAAATTTATAAAGCCTTGATTGCTTGAAAACCAAACTAGGCTTTCAGCAAGAATTTGTCCTTCACATTTGGAAAGTGACTATATACTAGTTACAAAGTTTAATGATTGTTTGAAACGAACTTTGAGTCAAGTTGATGGATTTTTTTTGTTTTTATAAGGAAAGAGTAAACAGACAGCAGATGTATCGCAGACATTCTTTCAGGACAAAACAACCAGTAGTGTGGTTCATCAAAAATATTTCAAGTTGCTGTCTGTTATAATGACTTTCCCTTAATCTTTGGAAAATAAGAAATCAGTAGTAAAAAACAAATGTACACAGGGCTCGAAGTTAAAAAAATTGTTAGGTCATTTTTTGGCGACCAACTGTAGAAATGTAGTTGACAGATGCAAATTCTAAGTCGCCAGTTTGTATAATCAAAATAATGTTCGTGTTCCGCTTTTTGAAAATGTTTGATATATTGTTCAGCATGGCGTGGGACACACTCATACAATTTAAATATGAAAATACGGAAACAAAAAAATAAATACTTCTACAAAACTGTCTTGCCAAGCAAAGACATCCTCTGGAAGCTGTGGCATGACGATTTCAGGCAGAAGCAGACAAACTTATTTTTCTAAAAACTTTCTGCTTGTGCGATTTGGCCCATTCTTTTTTGACAAATGCAAAGCAAGAAGAGATAAGAGGTTTATATAAATGGTTGTGCTTTATTGAAAAATTCAGGTTGCCAAAGTGGCGACTTAACGTCAATATTTAGTCGCCAAGGAGAAAAATTTAGTCGCATTGGCGACTGTATTGGTCGCAATTTCGAGCCCTGGTACAGAACTACATAATATTCGTTCTTTCCTAAGTTGTGTTAAGAGATTGTTGGTGAAAAGTTCAGGTGTCTGTCTTACCAACAAAATAGATACATCATGTGCATGTTTAACTTTATCAAACTCTGCTGATACATGAAGAACTCAATGTGAGAGAACAAATCTATTAAAAAGTAGTTTTTAGAAAAAAATTTAGCTCGTGTAAAATAGCGAGCAAAATGCAGGCAAGGTGCAATCATTTTGCAAGCAGATCGCAAGCTGGCGATCGCAATATATATAATTTTATATGATTCTGAGCACCACTGTAAATGTAAAGTTATAAATATATGTCGTTTATCAAACTGTCACTTCTGTATCAGAAGAGCAATTCATGTTGCTAGAGAATTTGAATTTTTGCAACACTTGCTTGAGTTGCATAATTTTTATATAATCCTAAATTAGGTGTAACCAGTAGCACACATTTTTCTCTGCAAACAGAATTATAGCCAATTTGTTTCAAAGTCGAACTTTCAATACTTAATTTTTATCAATAAACAGAAGTTTTCTGGTTGTCACGAGCTTTAAATACTTGCAAGTTTATTTGCCAATTTATGTCTCTCAACAGACCGCTTTTACATGAATCGTATTGGTGTGCGAATGCTTATCACCCAGCACTGTAAGTACTGAATGGGAACATGCTACGAGAATTATTTATTTTAAAAAAACTATGCATAATTGTACTTTCATCTTAAAGGCTCACCCACAGTATTCCAATAAGAATGCCTGTTATTGTTGCCTTGTTTGTGCAGTTGTATCAAAATATTTGGCCTTAAGATGTAGAAATTAACAATCAAGCCCCCCTCCCCAACTCCCTAAGGAGTGGATCTGTCAGTGCTTAAATGGAAATGATGAATTGTACATCTTTAGATCTACTGTAACTTCTTTCAAGTTTCCATTTCCATGAAAAGTCAGTTTAGACCAGTGATGTCTAATACAAAGTTTGTATAAATTTTAGAACCTGGGGGGTCTGCTCCTAATTCCCCTAAGGAAAGGTTATTAAAGTTTTTTTTTATAGAGTCACTGGTTGTCTTGCTTCGTCCCCATTTTATTCGTTTTATATATAATATATAGTTAAACTTTGTGCACTTTTTTCACTCCAAATTGACCTTTAATATCAAGGTATGTCAGAGGCTATGTTTACACTGTACCTGTTGAAATTTTAACCGGTCAAAAATTTGCATGTTTAAGTGTTCCATTTACATGGAACCAGCCAAACCAGATAAATATTGAACTGGCAAGCCGTACAAATTTTCGTCCGGCAAAATCAAGGTCAAAAAGATAATCCATATCGTGTAAACACTTCAACTGGTTAAATTATTGCAGGGTTAGAGGTTTGAGGATTGATCTTCACATGTTCATGTGGTAGATGGCTGACAAATAACCACGGCCTTTAAGTACAATCAAAATATGTTTTCGGGCAAAAAAGAGACATTCCATGTAAACACAGGGTTCGTCCGGGGCCTTAAAAACCTTGAAAGTCCTTAATTTTCACTTTCCAAAATTTGAGGCCTCAAAAGTCCTTAAATTTTTCAAAATTCAGTCATTGTCCTTAAAAAGTCCTTAAATTTTTGCTTTTTCACTGAAGTTGGCATTTTGCTTGAATCAGGAGTCATGTACTTAGCTTACAGTTTGTTGAGTTTGAATGAAGACTACACTGTTATATTGTCATAAAAAGTGCACAGTACTTAATAGTTTTGCTTTTATAGTGACAAACCAAACCTTTGCAGCTCTATAGACTTTAGTGTCATATGTGAATAGCAACAACTAAAACATGCCTATAACTTTAGTATCATACGTGAATAACAAGGAAAATCAATCTCGCAAAAGTCATGTTTTAGGTCAGTTCTGGTGGTTGATGGTCCATGGCCTAGGTCCTCAAAAACCAATAATCTTACCTTAAAAAGTCCTAAAAAAGTTATTAAATTTTGCTTTAAGAAAAGCGGTCGAACCCTGTAAACAGTAACCACTGTACTAGTTTTTGACCGGTAAAAATTTAACCGGTATCATGGACATAAACATACAGCCTTATACATGGAACGGTGCAATTTGTGATTTACTACATAAATTATGTAAATCACAAAATGCACCATTCCATGTATAAGGCTGTATGTTTATGTCCATGCAACGTTTTGTTCTTTATAATTAGTGGTGTGCATAATGCTTACATTCTTGTTTAACCAAGAGAATTCCATCTGCTTTAAATGTATTTTAGATATTTCATTGTGTACATGTCATGAAATAGTTCAATGTTTTAGTGGGTTATTACTTTTTGGCTGTGGTTCATGGTTTCAAAGTATAACTTCAAAGATCTTTTGAAGAAGTTAGTCCAGTACAGTGAGTTTTACAGTGGTTAACTTTATAATTTTGAAACTACTATCCCCTAACACCATTACTGACAATCACTTACCCCAACAGTGGTGTTGTTTGGAAAAGATGCAAGAAGTTCAAAGAGTAACTTTGTTGGTTGTTTTAACCCAAGATGCCATGTGGCATCAATCGTAGAAGGTGAGCATGCCCATTTATTTAGAGTTCCTTGTTGAGTTACTTAGTTTTTTTGTTTGTTAAACTTAATGTATAATTTTATGATTATTATAATCAAATTTGGTGTTAAGAAATAAAAGCAAACTATAATGTAAGAAAAAATATTAGATCATTGGTAAGTATATTTGGTATGCATCTTTTGAGCCCCAATTTTTTCTGACAGTCTAGAACTAAATAATCAAACAACTCAATTTAACTTTTATTTCTACACATGTTCTAGTAAAACATTGTGCAAACATACTGAATCAAACAAAAAAGTTTTTAGAGCATCCATACTTAGCTTTTGGAGATTAACTTCTTTGCAAATGGTATGCTTTCAAATGGAGTCTCAAGTGTTGCTTTTGATAGATATTGCTCTGCATACTGCAGACAGATAAAGTGTAACTGCTGGTTCTGCTTTTAATTAGAATTAACTTGTAATTGCATGTTTGAAGTTTTTTGATGATAAAAAAAATTGATCTGACTGCAAAGTTTTGAAGTAAGTAATATTATTCATGTGGGCTTTAGAAATAGACCTAGCACACCCAGATGATAATTGCCTCTCATGCAGGAAGTGTATAGATCTTTGTTATGAAAAATATCTTGAAAATAGAGTACAATCAAGGGTTATCATTAATTATTATTAATTTATCACTGTATTGCTTCAGATGCTGTTGAGAATGCAGGATTTCTTTGTGAGCAGGTATACTGCGGCTCACCAAGAGTGGAAACTACAGAATACAATTGTAAGCTGTCATTTGTTTTACTTTTCAACCTTGAATGGTTTGAATTGTATAGCTATCATCTTCCTTTTGTACATTATCAGTGTCTTTGCTCTTCAACCAAGTAATTTTTTGCCAATACTACAAGACTGGATCATGAAATTATTGTTTAACAATTCTTGTAGTAATAGAATATCTTTCAAAGTGCAGACTTTTATTTAGTGTTCCCAATTTCAAAATCGTTTACTTTTCGGCAATTTAAAATAATTAGTGGCAGAGGGGACGGTATTGGCATACATGTGCTACTGTACCTCGTTGGAGGTCATTTCTTCCTGAGGATCCTTATTTTGAAACACAATGACAACTTTGACATAGTTTTCACTTTTGTTACACAAAGAAACAAGAAAGCAATAAAAATAAAAGTGTTTTGTTTTTTGGTTCTTAACATCTTTTCCTTTACCAGCCATTCACCATGGTGCACCAGTTACCTTTGCCTACGTACCTGGACATCTTTACCACATGCTCTTTGAACTGCTCAAGGTATGGGCACAAAATAATGTTTCCTAGTATTTACTGGTTGAAAATCAGATAGAACTGTTTTTCATTTAGCTGAGAAGTAATTTCAAAAGTCAGGACCTTCTTTTTGTTATGACTGTTACTACTTTTAGCAGTGCTCAGAAAGTCTGTGATTGAACATGACTTCATATATATCATTGAAAAAGAGAGGTTTTTGTGCTGAATTGCTGTCCTGAATTCTTTAGAATTTATACCCAAAATAAATCGATTAAACTATGTCAATATGTAGTTCAGATTAGCTTATTGACTGGTTAACCACAGAAGTCATCAATTTCTTTCTAATTTCTGTAGAAATCAACAAGCTTATTAAAGAGATTTAGTGTGTAAGAGAAAAATTAATTAGTGCTTAACACAATTTAAAGCCATTAGTATACAGGTACAGAGAAAAATTTTCTAAGGGTTATTTCAGACTGATTATGTTCTAAGGCACTGCTGCAGATCTTGATCTTTCTAGATGTACAAAATTTTTTGGATTATTATTGCAACCTCTTTGAATAAATTTGTCGTTATTGTTGTTTTATTAGAGATGGTAATCTGCTGTTTTGGGAATTATTAAGGAGCTCAATACTTTTAGATTGTTTTAGTGAAATACTGTAGATTCTTTCTACAAAAGTGTTTTTACCCAGCTAGAGAGCCAAGCAAGTCTTTGTAACTAACTTTTTTTCAAAACTTGTGTAATGATTGATTTCAGATTTGTTTTTTAATTGATTCTTTAAGAATTCCATGAGGGCAGTAATGGAAAGCCATGAGGGAAGTTTTGACACGCCACCTATCAATGTATTAATAACAAAGGGAGAAGAGGATGTGACAATAAAGGTATCAATATATTCACTTGGTAGATAAGATTGATAACTTAGTTTAGTAACTACAGTTGAATCGTTGGGGAACATTGAAAAGCGATGACAGCCTGATGGGTACGCAGGCCAAATCCGCTCGCACAGAGGGCAGGTAAATTCTGCATTTAGCTTCATGATTTTCTCTTTCTTTCGTGTTCTCTTCTCATCAAGTCAGTCAAGTCTTCTGGCTTAAAGATTTAAGATTATTTTGTGGATGGCTTGCCTCCACACTGCCCAATCACTTATTTCCACCACCACCCCCAACATAAAAACCTTTGGAACCTACAACTCCATTAAACAGAAAATTGTCGAGTCCTTCAAAGGGTATATTAATGTTTTGTATATGAGAAAACCTTAAGTAAAACTATGATAAAAGCGACTGGAGAATTTTAAGTATTTAAGGTCATTACTCTGTTTTGCATTGCGCAGCTCTTCTGCGCATTTTCACAATATTTGTATTTGTACAGAAATTTCTCACTAATGGCTCAATTTTGCCTAACGATTCATGTATTTGCTGACAAGAATCTATTCCATTCATTTGGACACAAATCGAGGCGTACTTAACCACACTCGCCCAAGGCCCCTCGCAGAAAACACCGTTTTGATGCTAATTTTTTCACTATTTTGCTGAATTTCTAAAAACTGAAATCGGGGACCCCCCTTTTTCTTTTTCAATTTTGTAACAAAATAACTTTTCCCAAATGGTGCAAAAGTTTAAACAAAATCTATCGATAGAAAGTACAGAATTTTGGTAATTGAAATTCTTCTGGTGGGCAATTTTTAGCTATTTTCAACTAGGGATGAGGTAATTTTAAGGCTGAATAATCATGTTAATTAATTACATTGAGTTGACAGAACTCCTTAAATGTGTAGCTTAGCTGAATGAAAGTTAAAAGAAAATGATAAGAATATAAGTTCCCCTAATGTACATCAGTAATAGTTTGTTATTGGCATTTTTTGACTAAATTGGCATAAAATAACCATATTTTGACACTCTGTAATTCCAAAACGAAGTTGGTGACCCCCACTTTTTATTCCATATTTGGAGTCAACATATACAAAGGAACAAATTGACAAAGTGTGAAAAAAAAACTATGTGCGGATTTTTTTCAGGGGAATGACCTTAAACCAGTCTGGCATATAGGTGGATCTCATTGTTTACAAAATAAAAGTGTAAACCTAACCTCAACATTCAAACAAATTAAGTCGAAAAATTGATAGAGTGTAGCGCAGTTAATAATCAGTCCAAGTTTTAGCTTGATACATTGGATACTTTCGGAGAAATGAGCCTTTTAAAACTCCAAAGGCAACTCGTGCCACCCAGCCAAACAATCTTTGTAATTTAACAACTTTGGAAGTCTTATTTCTCACAAAGAATTCTGTGTGTCAAGCTGAAACTTTCAATGGTTATTCTCTTTGTGATACTCTATCGAATTTTTATTCATTTTCTCATAATGTTGAAGTTTGGTTTTTGTTAACGAGGCAAATACAAACAAAGATGTCATACTGAAATCTGCCTATAACTTGAACTTGTTAAAGCTTGTAGGTGTAACACTGGTAATTTCAGGTTTCTTCAACCATTGTCCAGATTGGACAGGAGTTCTTAGACCTTAACTTGAAGAGTGATTACAACTGTGGGCTAAACGTAAGAAGTAGTTTGCTTCGCCAGAAATTGAGTTCAGTTGTTATTTCTTATTGTGTTTCAGATTTCTGATAAAGGAGGAGGAATACCCAAAACAAAGATTGAACAACTCTTTGAGTATCATTACACTACTGCACCTGAACCGATGAGGGCTGGCACGGCGGCTCCACTGGTACGAACTCCTATTTCTTAGTTGTGGAATAGACAAAGGCTTCAAAGTTTTTATCTCTTTAAAAGTGGCTTGATACTCCTCCATTATCGTATGGCTAAAATTGACATTTTTAAAAAATTAGCCCTATCTCTGACGTTGTCTGCCAAAGAATGTTCAATGAATAAAGTCGACTTTACATTACCGGATATTATTTTTAAAGGATCCTGCACTCCAATTTTTTTTCTTTATATGTTTAAGAACATCAGTTTTAGATTCCAGAAATGTGCTTTCTAAAAAGTTCATTTATTAATATTCTGCAAAAACGAGTAAAAAAAGTACCAGTCAATCCCATGGAGGCCGCCATGTTGCACTGACGTCTGACGTCACAACATCAAGCTGTCAAAAGAACCAGCTCCATTGCCTTCTTTAGACTGTTAAATTGCTTGCACTTGTTGTAAAACTATCCAGTAGAATAAAAACGTTTTCCTTTTTAAGCAACTTTGTTTTTTTTTTTTGTTTTCAGGCTGGTTATGGATATGGTTTGCCTTTGTCAAGACTTTATGCCAAATATTTTGATGGTGATCTCCAGCTTTACTCCATGGAAGGTTATGGAACAGATGCTGTTATCTATCTTAAGGTCAGTTACCACTTAATCATTCTGGATCGTTTGCCGCAATAACTGTGAATTAAGTCACCACTTCAGTAATCACTAAGAAGCTGTAGCAATAACAATAGTTTTGCGTGTGTGTACTAACAATATATGTACACGACAAAATTTCTTTATTCTTAGATTTCTTGATTTTATTGGTTGAGAGCAGTGCAAAAAGAGTCAATGCATTGCAATTTACTATACGCCATTTCGACTTTGGATACAACTTCGACTACATTGCGACTACGACTTCAGTTCGACCAAAAACTACGATTATAACTTGACTATAGTACTATGACTTGGAGTATCACTATGACGACGGTCACTACGACTGCGACTACTACTACGATTACGACTACGATTACGACTTCGATTAAGACTAAAATGACTTGAAATAAGACAAGCGATGACTGCGACAACTACGATTAAAATTACGACTTTGACTACGATCGCGAGTACCATACTTTTTTGAAAACCCCACTCGCGCACTCACTTTAAGTCGTATACTAATAATACAGAAACAGCCAGTAAAATGGCATTGATACCTCATGGATCGGAAAGAACTAAAACCTGTGTTGAGCCCTAAAAGTGGTGTGAGCACGATTGTTAGCAGCCGTGTACAGCCATTTGGGCTGTGTTAGTCCTTGTAGGCATATACAAGAATACATAAAACAGTGTCTTGGTAAAATTCTTAAGGGTCTCATAGTAAAATAGTGAAAGTTTGAATTAATTCTCTTAAGAAAGGGATGACTGGTTAATTTCCATTTTGTGAATTAGCATTTCAAGTAAGTTTTCTCTTAGAGTTAGATCGCTGTTTGCAGGATATTCACAAATTAGATGGCATTTATCTTTAAAATGTTCAGTTCCATTTCAAAAACATATTGGACAAAATCAATACTCATTGATAACTTCAGAATTTGTTATCAATAGTCTACCAATAGCACTTGGTGATGATAGTATCCCAAAAAACCTATAGCTCGCATTTCCACTAAGTGCTTGATATATTCATCTTATCTGCAGGCTGTTGAGGGTGACTCCGTGGAGGTGTTACCAGTTTATAACGCAAGAACACCCAAGAACTACAAAGATGTCACGAAATCGGCTACTCACGTCAAAGACTGGAGCTCGTCAACGTTCTACGGCGGTCAGTCTTATGGCCGTCACGCTTCGAACTTTTACAGTCAAAGGAAACTTCACAGCGCGAGGCGAGTTGGCAGAAAGAACAAAGGCAGCTAATTTTGAGCACTGATTGTCTTGATTTTTCTTCTCTTTTCACATCATCTGAAATTCCTGCTTTCAGCTCCTCTGACTAAAACTAATAAGTTAATAAACGTTTTATTTAAAAAGTATTTGTCACTGAACCGGTCAGACTTAATCGATTCTTTAGCCGTGATCTAACATGCAAATCTTAAATGAGGAACTTTAAGAAGAACGCCGAATGGCAATCAGTGTACTTCGTACAAGAGAATTGACTATTTGGGTGTTTTTTTTACAGATTTTTTAAAGTAATTATTTAATACTTGGGGCTAACATTAGTCTAAATATATTTTTCAAACATTAAAAAATATTGCAATTAACAAACTGCGCGTCTACAACCTGCAAGTATTCTTCCCGAGGTGGAGTTAAGGGGGGTTTGTTGTTAATCTTTTATCATTTTATTTTCATTTTCTGGACTAGGAATGGTGTATACACGCTTTTTTTATAGGAACCAGTAAATTTGGCCGAGACTCACTCGTAATTTTTTGGCAAATTGAGCCTCGAATTGTTCTTAAATTGTTGTTATAATTTCTATGTATAGTTTTTAAATAGTCGAATGAAAACCAAGTCTAAGGTCTCAATACATGCTTTGGAGAACGAATTAATTGCTAGGAACTAACTTCGGGGCAAGTATATGCGTATAGTGAATAATGTGAATCATTGACTGATTACATGAGAAGAATTTCGAATTCATTCTGTATTGTTCAGTTAAAGATCGAAGCTTGGTGAAGTTTAAAAAAATAGCTATTGAGCCCGATCCTCAGCTTGTTTTGAAATTGTTCTTAAATTTTGGCCAATCTGAGCCTCGTTGTTCTTGTAAACTTGTTCTTATTAAGAAAAGCGTGTATCTCCTCAAGCTGAAACAACGACGCAATGAAATATGACATATGAACTAAGTGGGCAATTCTAATTCAACTTTATACATGGTTCGCACTAATCCTGGAATTCCTGGAAAACTCGTGGAATTTTGAAATTTCCTTCCAATGCCCTGGAAAACTCCTTGAAAACAGTTAATTTACCTATAGCCTATACTCCTGGAATGATGTGGAAAATATTTCAACTCTATATAAAAAGCAAACCATACTTGCTTGCATTTGTACTTTTTGTATTTTGATAGACTTAATTTAAGGAAGTTTTTTCTTGGGATTTAGATCAGTATTTGTGTATACAAAGGTCTTCATGCTACTTGTAAATGTTTCAGAATGCGACAATTGATTAGTGTATCATGCAGTCCTTGCTATTTTGGTAGAGTTAAAGTTGATATTGTTTTGTTTTTCGCCGAGAGAGAATTGAGGATTGGGTCCTAGAAAAACTATTTTGCTACCCTGGAAAACTCCTAAAATTTTGTTTTCATCAATCGGTACGAGCCACGTGTTCAAGTCTGTTGGTATGTGGTGAATCACTCAGATTGTGTTTACGAGAAAGCCAACAGTGAGGAATGTATAATCTAATAAAATTTAATGTTGTGTTCGGTCATACTGGGAGTAGCTTGTAAAGTTGAAACTTTTAATTGAACTCGCCTGTGTGCGACAACGATGCGAACCAAGTGCACCGTGTGACATCAGAGGTTGCTGGAAAAATGATTCGGGAGCGTTGATTTGCTTTCACGGCGCGGCGTAACAAGACCGAGCAGGACAAGTTTAACAATGTGATGTTACACGGTGAATCTCTGTTTTTTATTGCAACTTCGATTGTTGTGTTGTATTGTTGTGTGTTGCAGAAGAAGAAAACGGTTCTCCTTTTCATGAAACCTGTCTCGCAACGGAAACTCTAAAAACTTTCACGAAACCGACCACGGCGGAACTTCTGTTGAAACTTGTTTCACATTGTTCTCGCACACAAGTTTCATCATACATTTCAACCAAAGGAGTTTTTGTGAGTATTTAAGGCTAGATTTCGATTTTCACAAATGCCGACGTTGATCGATATTATAAAGAGAGGAAACGGGTTGGTTTTCATTTGTTACGGTTTAAATCTTGATTTCACCTGGTCTTACTTGGCAGGTTAAGCTACTTTAAATGTAGTTACTTCAAATTAAAATAAAGAAACAAGTATGCTTTCGGCCGTTGTTTGTCTTTCACTTTCGGCCAGGAGGGGTTCTCAAGACTTTTTTGGCGGTTACTTTTGGACTTGAGAGGTGGTTCAAATTTACTACTGAAAACGGGCGAGGGTCCTTTTTTCCCTGGAAAGGGTGCTCCAAAATATTTGACGGTAGTCCAAAATAGGCACTGGCCAGGAAAGGCACCAAAACATCATTTGGACAGGTCAGACTTGTAAGAACTCGAAAACTTTTAGATGGGAATATTTTCTGCCATGAGTTGTACTGAAAAACAAAAGTATTTTACTAACACTCGGTAAACCGAAAATTAGCCTGCCTGCAGACGCCAGCCTCTGCTAGGACAATTTTAAAACCTCTGTTACGGTTACTTAGAAAAAATTAAGCGACTATACATGCTTTAACTAAACAATAGATATTCAAATTGAAAATGAAAAATGGAAGACAAAGTTAGCAAGTAAAAGTTTTAGATTAAATTGAAAGTTTCGTATACGATAACTCGTTAATATCGTAAACACTTCCTCCATTGCTGTTGTCTGGCCCTCGGCATGTTGATACTTGAAGAAGGGTTCTATTACAATTATTAAACTTGCACCAATAACTGATCAACAATGACTCTTGAGTGACAAACCAATCGGCGAAAGAACTGAAGAGTTCGTAACTACAAAGTCACTCTTAAAAACTTGGGATTTGTATAATGCGTTGGAGTATCGTTTAAAAAATACTGAGACTTTTCTATTTGTTTGACTTTGAGAACTGAGAAGTGAACCAACTGTCAACGTTTACCATTAATATTTATTGCATTAGCATTTTTTATGCTCGGCACTATGTCATTCGCCCGCTTTACTTAAACAACGAACGTAACTTAAGTCTTTCTAGGTTTCTAGATCTTAGAAATGGCAAAGAAATGCGCCGAGAGAAGGTCAAACGTCTTTTCAATGCCGATCGAATCCGCTGTGTTGCAGTGTTCGTAAAACGCAACAGAGATCATGCAGTTAATCGCTCTCGCTGTCACGCACGACGGCGTACAGTTCCACATTGATCACACTCCATAAAAGTCGCGTCTAGCTTTGTCTATCGAAGGGGATTCCTATAAGCGTACTTTTGATTGGTTGGCGCTGACAACTGAAACATCTACGAATATCATGTTTCAAATACCATTTCCTAGTGTGCTCACTCTTGCGTAAAGAGCTAGAGCCACAGACTTTATTACTGTTAAGACCACGACACTGGCTTAAGTTCAATGTGAAAGTCAAAAGAAATCACAGCACAATGAGAGTGACCTATTTCTGGTATTGTGTATAGAGTGACTCGAATAGATTAGTTAAAGATACTGATTAAAATATTCATGGTAAAACCCAGACTTTATGCAAATTTTTACACATGAAGTTTTTTATGACATCACTTCAAAATGACGTCACATTATATGTAGAAAATTTTAGACAGAGTGTATTTAAATATAAACAGTTCAAATCATGCATATTACTGTAATAAAACCGCAACCACTACTCCACGAGAAAATTACGTAACAGACTAGACAAGTATACAGCGACACTGACTCGCATAATTATGCAAAGCGAGCTTTTCGCCATGTACCATATCTACCTCTATAAAAAACCTATCATTGCTATTAAACACGAAAAATGTTACGTTATTAACTCTAAAGCGCATGAGATATAATTTGTTACATAAGTTGCTAATGTTTTTATTGGCTTTATGTCTTGCGAGGAGTTCAATAAAACAAACACTTGACACGCCTGAACATATTTCTTACTAGTGTCTATCTATTAAATCCAGATTATTGTTAATGTGAAAGCAAAAATGTTCATGGTCGGTTCAACTTGGTAAGTCCATCACCCTGAGGCGCCGTAATGAGGCGGACAACAAAACAGTATACGAGACATCAGTAATTCAATTTAATCTTTATTAAGTTTCAAATAGCAAAGCTTATTTTGAAACTGCTTAGATGTTGGCGTAATTGATGGTTTTTGATGGAAGGGAGACCGGAGAAAACGACGTCGTCGAAGAAGGATCATGAAACCAACTTACACGAATTTTTATAAGAACAAATTTATAAGAACAACGAGGCTCAGATTGGCCAAAATTTAAGAACAATTTAAGAACAAGCTGAGGCTCGGGCTTGATAACTAATTTTTTTTGAAAACCTTACTGAACTTTGATCTTTAACTGAACATTAAAGATAAACAAAAAATGCTTCGCAGTTTATAGTCACTGGAAATTGTCTCGGGGAAAATGTCGGCGAATCCACGATAAATTCGCAGGGATAAATTGACCAAATTCGTTTTCAAATACATTGATAAAACAATGCAACATTTTGGATTAGTTTTTCTTCGATTTAAACACACATAGAAATAAGAACGTTTTAAGAGCAATTTGAGGCTCAAATTGCCAAAAAGTTAAGAACAATGAGCCACGGCCAATTTCATTGGTTCTTATTTAAAAAATCGTCCGCATACGTTCCCGGCCGAGGACCGAACCCGGGTCGCGTTGGTGAGATCACAAGCGCTCTACAACTACGCCAGCCCGACTCCCCAAGCAATGTTCCGGCTTTCAAAGTTTATGGAGGTGTTTCTTAACAAGAAGCTGTTTACTGACTTGGGTTGTATTTTTATCTGTTAAGCCTTCTCAGTTGAATAATTACAATCCAACCACAAGGAACAACAAAGGGATAGAACTGGCCCACATCAACATTTCTTTGTATTTTCTATTGTTATTCAAACTATTGTTATTTAAACTATTATAACATACTTCAAATGCTCATTCAACCAAACCATTAGTACAAGTACCTCGCTCGTATGATTTTCTTGTTTCAGTTTTCAATATTCTGAAGAGGGGTACTCTTCTTTCAGTGATCAATCATTTCTGAAAAGTTCAAAGTGGTTCTCGAAATCTTCAAGACGTTGAATGGAACACCTCATCTCAACCAAGTTATGCTGAAAATGAGCACGGGGGATTCCCTTGTGCGAGGTTTGTGATTGGTTGCTGTGGTGCCTCGATTTGGAAACAATACTTGAAACACAAGTACTGCTATAAATAGTTCAACAACATTCTATGCAAACTAACCGGAATTAATAGTTGGGCACCCTTTTGACCTTCAAATTCAATTTCAGTTCAGTTTCACTCCAGCCCGGTATAGTACTATCAAATCACCATCAATATTATATATCCATTTATGACTGTCACATGCATTAAGTGGAATCAAGTGGAACTGAAGCTATTTCTATAGTCCCTTAGTAATTTATAGGTAGCTCAAAACGTCCAGTGTCATTCAAAACGAAAGGCCTGCATGTAACGGGTTGTAAGTCTGCGGTTTTGTTTCCCAAACTTTTTCCTGCAATATCAATACGTATGTGCGTACAATACTTTAAGAGTCAAAGCAGTCGTATCAGTTAATATAGTCTTAAATGAGAAGGATCCTTGAAAGATGGATGAAGTGGAAAGAAATGGAAAAGACGAAAAGGGTATTGTTTCAGAGTGACCGACCACTTAGAGAAAGCAATTTCTAGGTATTGATTGCTAAATTACTTTGAAAGGAAAGCAGATACATTTCGATGTACGATATCGTCTTACGCTCTTGTTTTCTTTGTCAAAGACAAATATATAATTGCGCTCGTTTGACAACTCCAACTAACTCAGACGGTTGCGGCCATCCTATAGTCATGACCAGTATCCCGTTTTGTCTTATCAAACCAACTCAACCAATATCAGGTTTCTGAATAGATTAAAGCGATTATTTCAACAAAGGCTTTAAATAACGAAGTAGTTAATAGTAAATTAAAAAAGAAATCAATATCGCGAGGAACTGTTAGCTACAGAAAGTTTACGTTTCAATTTATACTCTTCCTAGGTAAAAAAACATTTCTTGTTTCCGCGATGAAGGCGGAACTCGGGAAACAATAGTTCTTTTTATTCAAGTTACGGCGATACTAACATGTTTTCCCCATGCAACCCTCAGTTGTTAGTTTTTCTTTAATTTTTACTGTAATTTAACGGTTGCAGTAATATCCTGGGTAATAGTAATACAGAACTCGTTACGTTGAAGATGGTGTATAGTACCAGTTGAAACCATGAAATTGGAGCGCGACCCAGTATTGAACCATTCTTAACTCTTTCTAAAAGGCAACAAAGAGTTGTCGAGGGATGCATGTGATTAATTTCTTTCAACTATTTCGGCTTAACTAAGACCTAAACTAAATCGTTGATAATGCAAGAATGAAAAGAATGATACTTAAATTGTATCACTGTATTGTATATTCATATTAGTATATACCAATTCAGTGAATAGCTTTTTTCGCGCGATAAATATATCGAAGGATATTTACTGTTTAGAGAAAGCTTTCAAAATGGCGACTCGTTTCGCGACAACCTCGGAAGAGGAAATTCAAGAAATAAACGATTTAGCAATTCCCTTTAAACACAAAAAGGGCCACTAAATTTGGGATGTATTGACAAGTAGGATGAAAGTTGTTTTACTCCGAAACTTCAAGGAAAAGACACAACGATTTATAAATAAGCAGGCTTTTCTTACTTGCTGCCTTTGAAACATTAAATTGATGAATTTGGTTCAAACTTGGCATTGAACATTTATTTGACTGATTTAGCATATACCAAAACAATTATCCCTCTCAGTGTCGGTGCCTAGCGATAGATATTTACCGAGACGGGAACACCACTACAAGTCACCTTCACTTCGGGGGATAATTCAGTGCTAAAATATAGATCTAGGCGATGATGATGGCCTGGTAATGGCGTCGGTGTGCGGCGCGTGAAACCATTAGAAGCGAATTGGAGTTTTGACTTTTCTCATCCGCTGTTGAATGAGACTCTCACTACATCTGTTTCAATGAGTTTAAGTGCATACGGCGACTAGAAATAGAATGTACTTAAAACTCTCAATTATCCGTATGACGCTATCATTGATAATTTATTCTCAGTGTGCAATTCCTAGCCTTGCTACATATTAAATACCATAATTTAGTTTTCGAAACATGTCTTCAGTTTCCCCTTGATGACGCAATTGATGGCCTAACATGGCGTTCAAATGGGTTCTTTTAAGGGGATTCCCGCTGCTTAACTGAATTCGAAGAACCGGCAAAGTTTCATCACAATGACAAGCAATAAATATCTATTGTCATTTATATCAGCTGCAGGTTATCTTATTTTTCTGTGTTAACTGGCGAAAACCCCGCCGGCCCGACGATGGGAAAAACTTCAACAGTTTGATTAGAAGTGCCTAGATTGAGCAAAATTTAGTCGCGTACACACAAAAAGGCAGATGTTTTGTTTTTGCTCTTTGTTCACCATGAATTGACACCCGAAGAGAAAGAAGAGTTGAAGCAGTTTTGGATTGATCAGTTCGACTTCCAAAACTGTTAAACGCCGCCAAACAAACGACAAAGCTGAATGAAGCAAAAAAGCGTGCTCCTTTTTTTATTCAATCTTTCCGGCAATAGTGCCTGCCAGTTACGCTGTTAATTTTTTTTACAAACTAATATCATATACTATTTGAAAGCGTCTTAACTCAATGAGAGACTTAAAACATTTTTATCCTTGTCAAAGAAAAGCTTATAGGCCAACGTCTGCTCTTTTCTTAAATAGATGTTGTCGAAATGAAGCCGGATAAAAACAACAACAGTTTTATCCAAAAATCGATGCATTGGCAAAACTATTACTTAGTTGTTTTGCCAAGACAAACCGTTTGCGTTTAGCTTTGAGTATTTCTTGAATTACAATTCCCAGCTTAGCTGCCCAACTTCGAATCTTCCAATCGATATTGATTGTAACATTATTGTCAATGATATTCTCGAGTTATATTTCTTAATTTGAATGAAATAATTATATATGGAATATAAACAAGATTTTATAAACAACTCCACTCAAGCTGAAGCCTGTGTGTTTGCATGTGAAGCAAGTTTGCATGGCCCTATCAAGACAAAAAATTGAAGTTTCCATTTATAATCATATATAAATCAAGAAGCTAGAAACACTAAAGTCGGGGGAAGCTGAGGTATCTGTGTTATTTCACCGAAAAAGGATAAGGGAGGTCGTCAGGATATGTAAAAAATACTCTAAAAAATACCAAGGTGTGAAATTTGCTCTTATGCTTTTGAAGCCCTAGAAATACCATTTTTCTAAAATAATTTTAGTTTTTCCAAACCCCCTAGAAAATACTAAATTGCTGGCTTTGACCCCACCCTAAATATATACCTTGATAGTGCTCGTCGTGTTTTTCTGGGGGGAACGTCAAAACGATAAGGACGCCCATTCGTATTTTTGGGGGGTTCAAAATCAGCAATTCAGTACTTTAGGGGTTTTCAAAGAAAAGTCAAGGTTATTTTAGAGGTCATTCCGGGAATACCCCTCCCTCCTCACAGGGCAAACTCAGCGGCTTTCTCTGAAGACAACGGATTTCAAGAAACTCACTTCCACCAGGAATTTCGCTTGAGTCTGTTTTCGCTTGTAAAGATTGCCATCACACCAACTGTACGGCGTGAGCACACAATTTCAAAATCGTGAGCTAAACTGGTTCAAAGTCATACCCACAGTCGCTGTCATAATCTGTAGTGGCAGTTATCGCAAACAGTACGGATTACAGTCACAATTACAGTTACAGCCACATTGAAAGGTTCAGCTCCTAGCCTAATAATCGTGGTATGTATGCGGAGTATTTTCACTGTGCTTAAAATTCCGTATTCCTGTGCTCTTCGGAGGTGTTTTTTTCTTGCGCTTTATTGAGATATTCCCTGTTCAATAAATTTTTCAATATTTCCCAGTTATCGACCACGATGTTCAATATTCGATAATTTGCTTCTATCCCCAAATATAAGCCCTTTTCAAACGACTGCAAACGTTTTTATTATAGTTGAGTTTGACATGACACGAAATAAGCGGGCCTTTAATACAGACAATTTGCTTTCGGAATCGTAGCTATGGTGTCTAATATTAATTGGTTTGGATTTCGAGCCAAAATAATAATTGAAACCTTGGTAATCATTTTAAGATCAATCAGTACGGTGCTCATTACACAATTTAAAAAAAGTTTACGCATGAAGTTAAAAATAGAAAAAAAAGCTTGAATTCATCATATGACGTCCAAATAATTACTTTATAGCTAGGTTGCGTGATGTTTGTACCATCCAGTCGACATGGCGCGAGCCTTTTCGATCTAACGGCAATATTAAGATTTCTTTGTTCTTATTTTACGACCCCTCTCTTTGTTTTCACTTAAATTACCTTATGCCAATATAACTAATTAGCACATGTAAATTCTCTTATTAACGTGACCAGATTGAAAATAGTCAATAGATTCTGGATGTTTTCTTTCATTTATTAGCTAAAGTTACAGATTGAAAAGGAATCACGATTAAATTTTTTGGCGTTCACGTTTTTAAAAATACAATCATTCCTCTTTTGTACATAGCGAAATGCGAAGTCAGTGTCAGTCTTCCGCTCTATGTCGCAGTTGGCAGATATTTTTCTAATAACTTGCTCAAATTGTAACACAGTTTATTTTATCTTCGTTCTGTTTTCTTCATCTTTAATAAGAATTTATTCGAGTTCAGTTTTTCTTGCGATCAAATATTCTGTGTAGCTATTATTTTCACAGCGCTTTCTAATCTTTCGGATTATCTTCGAAGGCCAGCGAATACAATTTTTCCTGTTTTGAGATAAGGTCAAAGGCAATGTAATTTTGATTTTTGTTTATTTGAACAATATATTTTTATCGTGACAAAAATTATTATTTACAGGTAGTTGGGAGGAGTTTATTGGCTTACAGCTGTAAACAAAAGCAAAACGCTAGCATTAACGGTGCACGTATTTACTTTTCATTCACAGCAATATATGCAAGGATAATACGCTCTGCAGTTTCTTGTTAAAAGAAAATTAATTCAGATATTGCTTGAAAAAATGTGTGGGAAATTCCCCTTCTCTATTTAAAAATTTTGTTCGTTACAATTTCGTGACTAGATTTTAGAGATGTGAAGGCAATCAGCTGACGGGGACATCGTGTTCGTAGTTTTGCCGCGTCGTGCGGATTTAATATCACGTGCACCATGTTTCAGCCAATCGGAGAGGCGGTAAGGTATAGCGGTAGATTTGATTGGCGTATGCTATTTGAGGCCACTTTGTCCGCGGGGGGTCATGAATTTCGCGCAAGCCCACTGCATCTCTCAAGCATGCATGGCGGCAGCCTTCAAGGTAGGCTTACAAGCCTTGGAAATTTCGCCTTTCTAAAAGCAAGGAAAGTTTTAGTGGCTATTCCAATAGCCCGTATCAGGGTATGAGGGTTATTCCTTGTGCGGAAAAAAGTTTTTGTAAAAGTGATCGTTGAAATAATTTTGGAATGCATTCGTGTACCGTCGTCGACCCGCTGTTGTCGCCAATAATTCGTGTGATCTGACGCGTTGCTTCGTTTCGAAGGCGTCGATTTTGCTTGCGAGGAGCATACTACCTTGTTGTTTGTTGTGAAATAACTGGAGATTTTGTAGCAGTTGCTGAAAAATTGTTTGGCCAACTAAAGACAAAGAATGTCGGGTAAGTAAGAATTTATTTGTTTCAAATTTGCATGGGATGTCTTCTGGAGCAATGTGAGAGAAATAAATTGTTGATCCGTGTACAGTCATGGAAGCTTTAAAGTTATCTCTTCTAATACTTATTTCTGCTTCGTTTGTTTTCTATTCAAACGTAAATTTTACTCTGGAATTTTTTCGAGAAATCACAATGTGAACGAATTTCTGTCCATTGCGTTCTAAGGACGCCATTTTGGGAAGGAGGCCAAAGCAAAGGATGTGGCGCGCAAGCTATTCATAACAAAAGAGACTCGGTTCACGTCATAAGGTGCTTTAATTCCTACTTTGCAGTTCAAATTCCTGCAAACTTGCTACGAAAATAAAATTTAATGATGTCAAAAAGGAATGCTTGGAAAAACTAACCAAAACTGATCCATGTTATTTTAGCCGGCGAGCAGGTTTTTTTTTTTATCGCGGAGCTCGGCTTCTATTCATTAGGTTATGTTGCAAACATAATCGTTGATTTTTCGTTCGATGGGCGTTGAGGTCCATCAGTTGTTACAATTTGACCGTTGGTTGATGGAATAGCGAATTTGAGTTTCACTTGCGGAATTTCCCTGCTCGTTTTCGTAGAAATACTATATTCTTTGAAGAAGAACAAAGACGTCAGAGACAGTGTTGTAGTGATATGAATAATTACTATCAAGTGACATAAGATGGCCGACAAGACCAAACTGAAGATGGAAACTTAAAGCGAATGTAACTTGAAGGGTCAGAAGCGAATGATACAAGCGTTATTCAAACTGTTTAACGTGGGTCGTTTGTTGTAGCTATTTTATCTGACGACTTTCACCTGTGAAAGCGAACAAAACATCTGCGTTCGTTCTTCCATTTGTATTATTTATGAATGTTCATTTGTTGTCGAAAAGACTTCCAGTCTTTCCTCCAGCTAGATGGGGAAAGCGTTCCTGTGTAGGCGAGAAATTTACAACGAAACATACATGTATGTTGTAGCGTCTCTTGTCGATTTCCTCGTCGAACTTGTGACACAAAAATCAATTCAAAGGCCTATAAATCGTCATGGCTTCAGTCGGATTGCAAGATTCTCCTAGTAACATTCAATTATTGGAAGAATTTTTCGTTCAGAACTACTTTCGTTCGGAGCTCTGTTAAAAGAAAAAAGTTTTAGGTAGCAGCGAAATTTACGTTGAAGTTTTTCACGTTACGGAAGACGAAACATTTTTGTACTTCCGGAAGACGACTATTTTGGGGGATTTGTAGGATACTTTCCTTTGAATGTGTCAGTGAAAGTTGGATCAATTGTCCTCCAGTTTGAGTTTTTAAATTTTTTTTTTAATTATTATTTCAGGTCGATCAAAAAGAGGAGGAAGGCCTAAAGTTTCTGGAGCAATGGTGAGTCAAATCATTATTCTTCTTCATTTCAGTAGATACTTACTTTCTAAAGGAACATTAAGTAAATTAAAGCAAAACACTCATCAGAAATGTTAAATTAGGAGCAGTGGAGTAAATTTCGTTTGCTCATATTTGGGAATTATTTTTGAGTTTGATGCAGTAAAATCATTTGGTTCAGCAAGAATAGTTTTTTAACCTTTGCTAAAGTATTTAACATGACTTTACTTATTTGGAATGCTTTTTCACTTACCTGTTTGTAACTGCAGTGGCCTAATGTCTTTATTGAAGATCTTTCCAGCCAGCCAGAGCTCTACAACAAATCTGTTATCTAGCTATTACAAAAGTGTTTCTATATAAATGTATTTCAAAATGTTTAATACTCTTATACCCCAAATTACAGATTTGAAACAGTTTACTTCATGTTCAAATAGGTAAAACATGTATAATAACAAGGTTAAGAATAATACAACTGACATCAATTTGGGACTTCTTAAGTTTTAAGCATATGTGTATGTTTGGCCAATCACAAAAAGTGAAATAGTATATAAAAACATTTAGATTTATAGTTGAGCTATATTAAATGGTGTTAAGCAGGATGACTTAGGTATTTTTTATAAATATAAGATTATCTTAGAGAGTGAGTGCCAACTAGTAGTTCAATGCTCAGATAGTGCTTAATAGAAAGTAATCGTTTATTTTCTGGATCTGAATATTTGTTTAAAAATGGGTAAATAAACACCCTTTAATAAAATTTTGTTAACATTATTTTGCCATTAATTTGTCATAATTGATGTTTTCTGTTAGGATTTTAAAAAAACTTTAAGTCCAAACTTTCTTTGTCAAAATTTTTTTTACATTTTATTTTTTGTTGCAATATATGTTTAAATGTAATTAAGCTTACCTCAAAAATCAAAAGAATGATGACCTTCTATCATTTCAAGAAAATACAGTGACAAAAGAGAGTTTGTTTTGAGGGTAAAGTTTGTTACTTGTTTTCCCACTTTTATGGTAAAATAGCTATTAGAAAACACATGAGTTATATTGATCCTATCTGATTTATTTTAACTAATATATTCAGAGCTATAGCCAAGTAATTAATACTTTGGTTATTGATCAGTTTTTTTGTGTATTTGATTATTAAGATGTTGCTTATATTTTTGTTACTGGACTCATTTTAGATTTTCATGATGATTGGAAGTGTTAGAAATTATCTTTTTTAAAGGTTGTTAACCACAATACAATGTTCAACAACTTTGTTAAACTGCCATGTATTAAAACTCAATAATTGAACCCAGTCAGTTTGTACTGATGTCAACCAATTTGTTAAGCCTTTAAACTTTTTGTTAACCCTTTCAATCAGCAATTTCTATATATAGATTCTCCCAACCAGAGCCCAAACATTTCATGGAACTAGTAGTTTAAGAGAGTACTAATCTTTTCCTCTTCAGTTATAATTGCTCTACTTGATCGAATCTCGTTTTCTCACTACCAAACATCTTATTTTGTATGTGTTGTGAAGGGACTGAAAGGGTTAGTTTATAAAAACTTCTGAATACATACAGTTTACTGACCTCGAGCTCCAACATTAAAAGCTAGTTACTAGCTATAGCTATGTTTGCTATTGCAAAACTACCAAACATTCTCATCCATACTGTAAGCTATTATTAGAGACTCTTTCACATCACAGAAAGTGATGCTGTGTAATTATATGATGTGTAAAGATTATTAGTTTCATTAAAGACAAGGATTACAAGACTGTTGATGTTCTTTATGAAGCACATTTAAGTTAATATGTGATCATAGAAAAACAACTTACAATAATAAGCATTTTAATTGTAATTTGAGCAACTTCCAACCAACTGCAACTTGTAAAATATAGTAGCATTGTCATCATGATGCAACATGTTGGAACCCAATTACTACAGTGTACATTGGTGGTGATTTTAATATTTTTTGTGCATTCTAATTAACCTGCATGTACATGTCTAGCCTCGCTTTGGTCAACACATTCTTTTGAGAGTTTAACTGAAGAACAAAGCTAGCAAAGCAAATTTGAATGAGTTATCAAAATAACAGACAACTAAAATTGCCACCATTTAAGAAAAAGGTCTAGATGTTTTTTTTTATTTTCAAATTTGACTTGGTCAGTATGTATTATAAATCACTTAAAATGTTATTGGAGAGAAAAAGCTTCTAGATTCTAAAATTTTTCACTTGTATCAATATTTACTTGCAGACTTCTCTTGGTGCTTGTAACTCTCCTGCTTCACCAATGATCCCTGACAGTGGTGAAGAGAATTATATCACGAGAGAAGAGGGACGAGTAAAAGGCACAAGGGATAATGCTCGACCTCGATCAAGGAGTAGACCACGAGGAACACCAACACAAAAGACAAGGGTTAATGCTCAGAGGTATTTGTCCCAAGATCCATCTAGTATAGATTTGGTGCTAAAATAGGCATTTTGTCTTCATAAATTCTCTGTGAAATTTATTTTAAAATCTGGTAGCAAGTGTCTAAACAGAAATTGTACAGATCAAACTTTAATTTTAGTACTTTAAACTAATTTGACTCAAATTAAGATACCACTTCATGATCGGTAACACTTTACTCTTGCAAGTATCACAGTTAAACTCCGTTAATTTGAATTCAGATAGATGTCTAAATCCCCAAAAAAGTCCAATATCTCCTAGACTAATGATTGTAGATACAAAATCATTTAATTCAAACCCCTGCTATTTCAAAGGGTTTTTTCGTTTCCTAACAGAGTTTAGATTAACTGAGTTACACTGTATTTTTAAATGGTTTGGAAGATAATAGTCGAGAGGAGGCAAAACCACCTGCTAAATTTGGCTTTTAAGGCTCTAAATTTTAAACACTGGCCAAAATACTTGAAGCTAGAAAAACGAAATCCCGAAAGAACTTTGAGATCCAGCAACATGACTCTTTTAAAAGTTCCACTGTAGACAGGAACATTCCAACATAATGCTAGCACTGTTTTTAATAAACTGCCTCCCTTGTTGCGCGCAACTACTGATTTTAAATCTAGAAAGAAGTTAGAAATTTTTTAAAAGACTCAGTCAATTCCTGACTTAAGATACAATTAGGGGTTTTTATTTCTTAGATGTAAATTATTTTTTTTATATATAGTTAGTTTTATATTATTAACAATATAGTTAGTCTTCAAATATAATAATTATTGTTACAAGTCTAGTAAGTAGTTACAATAGTCATTATCAAAATTAACTTTTTAATTAGTAAGTAATTAGTTATTATTATTATTACTTTAATTAGTTTTCGGATGAAGAGCCACTGACTGTATTTATGTGGAAATACCAAATAAAGTCATTATTATTATTATTATTATTATTATTATTATTATTAGGAAGATAATTGTGAGTATCTCTCTTAAAGTTAAATTGCTTTCTGAACAAATTAGATTAATAAATAAATGCTCTTGCTCTTAATCTGGCTCAAAGTGAAGCATGAACTGTATATTAAGTATATATTAACATATTGTAGTTTTTAGTCTTAGCTCTTCATGTCTCAGTCTCATGCTGACAAATCAGCTATGGACTTGATCCCAGGGAGGGGGACTCCCTTGAAAAGTGGGTAGGGTTGCTCAACAAACAGATTTGAAATGACCCTAAAAGGTTTATAAAATGATATAATTTAACAGAGTGGCTGATTTCATAGCCTAGAAGGTATGACCACATTTGATCAACCACATCTTTTGATGTAAATCTACTTGATTTAAATATAAATAAATAAATATAAAGGTATTTATATGGCGCATATTTCATATGTATATGTGCACATGCGATTTGATGCCAAGAAACCCTGACTCAACCTGAAAGCTCTGAAACACTTTTTCGTTTCTCAGCTACAAATTGTATTTAATGTAAGGAAGTTGATAAAAACTTTTGTAAGACTTTTGTATTAATATAATACTTTGGTTCTCTTGTTTTCAGTAAGCTTAAATCTCCTATCAAGTCAGCACAGAGTGGAACATGTACATATAATAATCGTGAAAGTTCAAGTAACACAATGAGCGAACATTCTGGTTGCATGCTGGTGAGTTGATAGGTTGATGCAAGCTTTCTTGTGAAGAGATTACTCAAACTCTGTTGTCTCCTTGCTGTTAACAGTTCACTGACTTAGTTTTGTATCCTTTATGTGTGGGAGTGCAAAAAATTGAGAAGTTTTTTTATATTGCGTTGTTTCAAATTTTTTCTTATATGAAACTTCAAAAGCAGAAAAGCTCATGTTGTTATTTGTTCGAAGCAAGTTTTTATCAATTTTATCTGGAGTTATAAATATTTGCATGCAAGATCATCAACCCGTGCTGGGTTGCCATATGCATGCAACTAACCTTTAATAATAAAACAACAGTAATTTTGCTCTTGAATATGAAAAAAATTCCCCTTTTGATCAAAATATTGTATTAAAAAATGGCCTACTTTTATGCATGCTAACTGTTAGTGTTTTGTCTCAAGGGTCCTGAGACTTATGGTGCTGTTAGCGATAATGGGCAGACAGTTGCACCAACAAACACAGTTGCAGAGCATACGTCAAATAACTTGGATGACAACGGGTATGTTTTGAACATGGCTAAAGCTCCTAGTAATACTAGGTTGCTGCTTGCCATCAAATAATGTTACCAGCTGTTGTGATGGTTGGAAGGAGGCTAGCTATTGCCGATTTTCACGTGTTGTCTTAGCGACACCATACACCATAAGACACCAACATGGCCACTTCGTCTTTCGTCTTTTGTGTCTCAAGAGAGTGCCTGAAAAACAAGAATAGCTCAATCTTTCTAATCAGTTAAAATTATAACAGAAGATATGGGGTTGCAATGAAATTTGAAACAAAAAATAATTGAAAGTTTCCTTTCAATAAACTGCCTAAATCTGGATTATGTTTTTAAAACCAAAAAATTGATACTGCATCAATAGTTTGTGTGTAACATGTCAACAAGAGCTAAAAAAAGTTTTAATCCTTTCTTGTGCCTAAGTGGCCAATTAAGCCGGCACTTATCTCCAGTTTCTGTAGTGTTAAGTAGATGAGAGTCTTTGACTTCCCCTGGATGGGACACTAGTCTATCGCAGGTTAGCTTCCAGCCGAACTGGTACTCATTTATACAGCAAGAGTTGACTGGAACAAAGTCAGGTAAAGTGTCTTTTTCAAGGACAAAACACAGTGGTCTGACCAGGGCTTGAACTCACGACCCTAGGGTTACGAGTCGAACACGCTAACCACTGCACCAACTCACAAGAACATGCATGTACATTAATTTCATCATTATAGGTAAACTTAAGTTGCCAAAATTACTGAGAAATTGTTATTGTTTGTTAGCTGCATGTGGTTGGGGTATTAAAAAAGATTTGATAACTAATAATGATGATGTTAAAAAGTATACCAAAGAAATGCCTCATTGCCGAACTTGTTGCAAATTTATATTATTATGATATTAAGCAAAGATATTTATACAGAAATGTTTTTAATCATATTAGTAATTGCTTTGTACAAAATTTTGACTTGAGGACATTTTAAGTTTGCATGTTGTACAGTTTACAAATTAACTTGCCAATCTTTCTTCTCTAGAGTTGAGAGGGTTTGTGCTTTCTGTAACTGTGGTGCAGAAGTGAGACTGACCCAAGGCAAGCTGCAGAGATACGCCCCAACACCAGGATTCAACCCATTCAAAAAGGCACAGTCACAACCAGATGAAATAGACTTTAGATCAAGAGAACTGGAATTAGATCCTTCTGAAGATGTGGCTCCATCACTCCCAGTCGTTCATAGGCGCGGTCCTGGTAGGCCTCCTGGAAAGGGGCGTCGCAAAGGCCATGTTGTTGTTGGGCTGCCTTTTACTGCAAAGAACACGACTTTAGGGATAGATAAGACAATGTTTGGGACAGTGAAAGAAAAGGATGTCCACAGTGTTTTCGAAGAAGATGAGAGTTGTTGGGCACACCACTGCTGTGCATCATGGTCACAGGGTGTCTGCCAGACAGACTCTTATGATTTAGTGAATGTGGATCAAGCTCTGTTTAAGGCAATGACAGAGGTAAACAACTAGCTAGTGCTTCCTAGGAAGAGTAGTTTAATCCTCATATATCTTTCAAATAACATTTGATCACAAGAAGTTCAAGCTTACAATATTAAATCTTTATAAATACAAAATTTAAATATCCAATTTAAAGAGATTAATGAAGTGTTGACTGTATGGTAACTGTAGTAAATGAAATTTTGTAGAATTATGTATATTTCCTGTAAAGTATCAAAGTACTTGTGCATACCAGTCGCAGTTTATTTCTTACAGTACAATTCCATGTAGCTACTTTAGGCTATTGGAATATTTTCCACTGTATGAAGTGTCTTAATTGCTATACTGAGTCTGCAAGCTTGCTCGTGAGTTGCCAACTAAGATAACTGAGCATAATTGCCAAGCTTAAGGGTCAAGGATCGACACCCAGCCTTAATTAGCTTCCCCAGGGTTGAAACTTGCCTTCTGTGCTTTATTTTGTCAATCTGCAAACAGGAGCACAAAGCTGTGGTGTAGTCGTGCTATGTTAAGCTTTATTGTATTTTACCTGCACACTTCTTGGTGAGGATGGGTTGTGTAGCTTTCTCTTAAAACATTTATACATGTATTTACAAAAATGGGGCATGGTAGTCAGGCCTAGTTGAGACAGTGAGTCCATTGTGTAAATACTTCCACAGGAAGAAAAATGACAGGTGTGCTAACAATCGCACACCTAAACTTTCCTTGGTGTGTAATGGCATGCGATAGGTTTTATCAAGCAGTATGTTAAGTCTAGAGTGAACAAAGTGTAATACAAATACAGACAGCTGCAATACACATTTTAAAGAAGAGTATATTTATTGACTCTTGGTAATTCTGTTCTGTTCTCTCTCAGTACTGTAATTACTGATTTAACAAAACATACTCACCCAGAGATTTAAAAAATAATTGCATTACCAGCACCTTCCTATGACCCGCAGCCTCAAATAACTGAAAAATTAGCATGTTACCTCTGGGGGAAATTTAAGGTTGAGATATGTGATTAAAAGCACACCTAGTACTCTTTAGGCATGTGGCAAGGTGTATGTGGGCGTGCAATCATTCCTCTCTCAGCAAAAGGCCTACTCCATTTTTAATTCTGGTAAACCAAAACAAAGCCTCCTGCAGCATACTGCTTGTCTGACTAAATGAAGTCTCACACATTAGGTGCCACTGCAGTACTTTAATTGAAATTATAGTGTTTCAAATATTTGAATGAAATTCTGTGTTGACCTTTAGCGATGCAGTCATTGTAGCCGTTATGGAGCAAGTGTCAACTGTTCAGTACCAAGATGCAACAAAGTTTTTCATTATCCATGTGCTGCAAGCTCAGGGTCATTTCAGGTAGGCAGTTGTTTCAATATATATATATATATATATATATATATTGACATGATATATTAGATACCCAGTCAATCAGTCTTGAAGAATCTGCCCAATTCCGACTCTTCTGTTTTAGTGTTTTAAAATTTAAAATGAGAAGTCAAAATTTGCCCAACTCAAATGCAAGCAGCACTTACTTTTATTGATATCAGTTTTTAAATCTTTTAGTATTATACAGCTAGCTAGGTCAGTTAATGGTCCTGTTTAGTAGTTTTAGGCAAAAAAAAAGTTTCTTTCCTGCTGGGGTTAAAATAGTGTTGTGGTTCCATTATTAACAAATTAAATACTTGGTAACCCAAAAAAACGTTGACGGACTTTTTTTTGTGATATACAACATTATAATTGTTTGCTCAACAGGACATCACTAAGATGATGATGTTGTGTCCTGACCACGTACATGAAGCTATACATTTGGGTGAGCAAAAACAATACAGTTAGATTCCTAACCACATGTTTGTTATATGGTAAATGTAATCTTGTTTCGTACAATCATTATTTCATAAATTTACAATTATTGTTTTTCTTAGTCAACCCAAAAAATCATTTATGAAACATGCATCTTGTCTGGCGTTAGAGTAAGTGATGATGGTTTCAAGTTATAAGTGATAAAGATAACAAGGGGTTTAAAGTTGTTATTGATGATGTTTCAAGTTAAAAGTGATGATTGTGTCAAGTATATTGAGATGATGTCAAGTTTTAAGTGATGATGATGTCAAGTTAAAAGTGCTGATGGTATCAAGTTAAAAGTGATGCTGGTGTCAAGTTATAAGTGGTGATAATGTCAATTATATATTAATTATTTGAATGATGATGATGGCAATTATTTAAGTGATGATGTCAAGTTATAAGTGAAGTTGATGTCAAATTTAAGTGATGGCAGTGCAAGTTTATAAGTTTAACTCAGTTTCTTCTTTATTTTCTTGTCCAGCTGGTCCCGAGGCTGAGTGCGTTCTCTGCGGCGTTGCGGAAGATGTCCCTCAATTATTGTTTTGTACAAGCTGTGGGCGTCACTATCATGGCCGGTGTCTAGACCCGCCTGTCGAAATCACATCATTAATCAGGATGGGGTGGCAGTGTCCAGACTGTAAAGTCTGTCAGGGTTGCAGGTTAGTCAAAAGTTTCAGTTTTTGGACTAACCACTCAACCACCATTCAATTATTATCAAATACTTAAAATTAATTTAGTATGTAACATTTTCAGGATTATATAGTATAGTCTATGGCACTTTGATATAATTATGCAATGAAACTGGATATCTATTAAGTATTTTCCTACTAAACTAAATAGTTTGAATCATTAAAATTACATTGCATCATGAAACTTGAAAATTTTTCAGTCTCGACAAGCTTAATAACAGCTATCCATGGCAACTAATTAGAGATAACCGTGGCTGGATGCTTGACTTTAGTGTCAAACTGGCCCACCTGTGAACATGTCCATTGCACTCCCTAAAAGGAGCTATATTATTTTTGACTTAAATTTTTTAAACAGGAAACTTGGAGATGACAGCCGAATGTTAGTGTGTGATGTATGCGACAAAGGTTATCACATTTACTGTTTGGACCCACCAATGACAACAATACCCAAGACAGGCTGGAAGTGCATGGTTAGTTTTATGAGTAATGTTTACGTAATTAACAATGCAGGGTTCTTAACAAAAGAGAAAGTTACTAGGAAGTTAGAAATTGCCATTGACAAGTGTTGCAGTATCATCAATTAAGGTTGTTGCATAAAACAAGTTCAGTAAATAAAAACATCTTAATAACCAAGAGCGAGGTCTGTCTGGGAGAATAAATTGCCCAAGTCTTTCACTGTACAGACCGAGAAAAGCGAGGTTTGTACGAAAGATCGAGGGCAAAATATTCTCCCGGACAGACCGAGCAAAACGAGGTTATTAAGATTTTTATTAAATGGCTCATTAGTTTGATTAAAAAGCATTTATTTCTCGTAAAAATATTTTCACAATGTTCATTGAACTTCAATTTTCGCACCGACCATTCGCTGAAAGTTTTCATTCACTGCTTACCTTTCTGGTTATTATTTTCAGTTGACGTCTCTAGTAGAACTTTTCTCGGGTCAATCTTCAATACTTGTAATTTGGAGCAGATGATAAAATTCACCGGACATTGTTTTGACTTTTGAGGTCCATAACTCAAAAAAGTCTGTACGGTAGCTTATTGACCTGAGTTCAGCAAATCAGAACGCTGGAAATTTGGTTAATGACCGAAAATCAGAGTTAACATTTAATAGTACCAGTTAATTTATCTTTGAAGGTGGCCAGGTGGTTGAATATCCTGGTAAAACTCAGTTGAACTCAAAACAGTTTTCCATTTTTTTATTTGTTACAGTTCAATTCCTTATTCTTAGCTTGTGTTTTCAAGAACTTCTCCAGTTGGGATTTGATGAGGGGATAGGGGAAATGTTTACTGCTGATGGTATGACTCTGTGTGGTTGAAGAAAGCTAGAACCCTGCAGTCTTCAGTTTCATATACAGTGGAATCCTGGTTTAACAATATTCCTGGTATAACGATAAATACTTGTTTCCCCGGCAAAAAATATAGTAAAATGTATGGGGCAGAACCCCGGTTTATCGATATTTGGTTTAACGATATTCCCGGTTTAACGATCGGGATTTTGTCTTTCCCGGTATGACGATAAAATCAACATGACAGACCACAGGAAATGCTGGTTTTATAACAAAGTAAAAAAAAAACATCAATGCTTCAGTCAACAATCATTGTTCTTGCTTACACTCCAGCAGCCATGAATACTGATTGGTGTGTTTTAAACCGCTTTATAGATCATTGATTATCTGCCTTTTAACAGTTCCCTTAATTTTAACATTTTGAACATAGAGTAAAAATGCGTACGTCACCTTTTTCCCGGTATAACGATATTTTTAGAAATATTCCAACAATATCGTTATACCGGGAATCTCGGTATAACGATATCCCGGTTTAACGATATGATTTTGACGTTACCTTGGCATATCGTTAGACCGGGATTCTGCTATATTGTGATGTTACTTTATAAATTCTATATGAAATAAAAAAAACTGTTGTTATTGTTGTTAGTTTTACACCTCCAATTCTGTTTCTTGACAAATGATCTATGTGTGAAGACTCTTTTGGCTGATGCTAAATTGAATAATTTTCTAGGGGTGTCGGCGGTGTGTTGACTGTGGTTCTAACCAGCCTGGAGGTGGGCCAACCTCTCGTTGGCATAGACATTACACTGTTTGTGACAGTTGTTATCAACAGCGCAACAAAGGGTTGTATTGTCCCCTTTGTGGGCGGGCATACAGACAGTTCACTGATGTGGCCATGATGAAGTGTGAGATCTGTGAGAAGTGGATACATGCAGAATGTGACAATGTGGACATGGAAAAATATCGAACAATAACAGATCAGCATCTACCTTACCATTGTCCCAATTGTAAAATCAAGAAAGAACCATCGTTAAATGTAAGTGTAGTTACTCAGAAAAACTAGGATTAGTTTTATACAGAATTTTAAAAAAACACTGTTGTTCAATCGTGTCATTTACTTCTGTAGATCTAGATATGGCTCAGCATTTCCTGCTGGAAAAAACAATTTAGGAGAGCCACAATTTATATATTCAAAGTAGAATGTTCTAAATTAATTATTTTCCAATTAATTTTTTAGAAAAATAAAAATATGCAAACGTTAAAATAACATATTGAAATTTATGGATTACTGGTAAAAAGGACTTTGATTGGAGGTTTAATTGTTAGCCCTGAACTAAATGTTGTATGATCACTGCTTAAATGTACCATTAAGCCAATAGCTTCTCTTTTCATCAGTGATGTTCGTTGTTAACAGGTCTAGACCACTTGCAATGCATTGTTTTGTAATGAAACATTCAAAAACAGTTTTGAAAGCATGCTAACGGTGCTTTGCCATTGTTTTCAGGACATAAGCCATGATGGCAGTTTAGGGTTACCAGTAAATGATAGGTTTGAAGATGTCGACTCAGTTTACTCCCATCAGTCAGAGGAAGACAAGAGAACTCTTACATCAGCGGCTATTGGCCGCATTACCCCCAGTCCAATGGAAGAAGGCATGCCAGTTTTTAAGGATTACGATGACGAATATCTAGCTTTTGAGGAAAGATTTGTTCCACTTGGTGATGAGGTGATGGAATCGATATCACCAATGCTTGATGCAGATGCTGACAAACCTATTCTTGGCAAGTTAGCACTTGATGAAGAAATGGAAATTGTTAAAACAGACGTGGAAATCTTTGGTTCACCTTCTGGACTGTCGCAGTCTCCTTCATCGCTGCCATATGGGAATCAACTGCTGCCGCTCTCATCAGTTGCCAAAGTGTCTAGATCGAACATTCCAACTACTCCAAGTAGGGGAAGCAGTTTCACCCCTCCACTTGTAACACCACCCAAGACTGGAGGGAAAAGAAAACTACCAGGAAAAATGAAGGTACGCATCAATTACATACTTATATTTAGATGAACCAAGTATATTAAATACGAAAATAATCTGTTTCTGACAAAAGAAAAGTGTCCGAAAAAATTAACTTCCAAACATTAAAAAATTCAAACTTTAGTTTAAAAATTTGCTTTGTTTTGGTTTGACCTGATACCACAAGATTTGAAAGCCTAGAAGGTCAGGAACCCATTTTAATATACTATAATACAATGAAAGATTCCTGAAAGTCGACAAGTTCCTTCTCTGGGTTTGTCTCATATTTCGAATCAAGTTGTTTCACTACACATGGTGTTTTCGGCGTTTCGTAGTCTTGGTGTTGTTACTTGCTTGTAAACCAGTTTAGTGTTGTTGAATAATTTCAAAGTAAATGTACAGTCGTCGTTTGTCCGAAACTTTTAGGTTAAATGACTGAAAATTTTCTATCCGAACATTTTAGGTCCGAAAGTGTTGGTAATTAAAGTAATATACTATCACAATACTGTAATCTGATTGGCTAAACTTAGTACTCTTGTAAGACAATTAAAAAAACTGCTGATGGTTCGCACATGCCTTGAAAGTCTTTGAATCTTAAAATAAAAGTTCAAGGCCTTGAAAGACCTTGAAAATTGCAGTCAGTCCTTGAAATTTGTACCTTACTTCATTCAACCTAGATTTTAGAGTGCCTTTGTGAAAATATATATGCCGCTGGCAGGAACGTAGCAACACATAACAATTGTAAAAAACAAATAAGAAACGATCATAACACCTCATCGAACGTCCATCAAATGTACCATGCACATGTACATTCTTAGTTATATTCATTGCTCTGATTGGTTAAATGTCTGGAATGCTAAGGGCCAATGAAAAGTTTTGTACTATTCGCATTTTCTCCGAAAAGCCATGTGCTCCGGTTTTGCGGTGCGTGGAGTCCTTGAAAAGGAAAAATGTCTTCGAAAGACCTTGTTCAAAATGTTCTTGAATTTTTAGTCCAAACAAGAAAAAAAATAGTGTTTTTTTGGGCTGGTTTATCAATAAATGTGTAACTGTTTAAACTCAAGACCTGTAGTATACTAGTAGATTCTACCTAAGCAATTAGACTACTCATCGTTGATTTCTATGAATTTTGATTTAGCCGGAAAACCCTGCCTCTTCTGTTTGTTAAATACTATACTCTGTCTGGAGTTATCAAGATGTAAACAACACTCTTTAGTCGACCTAAAGGCTGTGGAAATTGACAAGCATCACATCTCAACCCCTTTTTATACCTGACACAGGATATCATTTTGGAACTTTTGACCTTTTAGAAAACCACAAGGTTTCTCGGCTCTTTTCGCGTTTCGGTCCGCTGACCACTCGGGTTAGATATGCAGAATTTAAAATGGCGAACCACGAGCGAACTCGAGCATCAATAACAACAGGCATTGTCGAGTTTTTGAAACCAAGATAATAAAGTCAATGCAGCTAAAAACAAAAAAATTAATTAACTAAAGTTACTGCAAGTAGAGACATCGTTTTTAATTGAGTCTGAGTTTGCCGACATGTATTTTATTTGTTACTGTGCGAGAAGCAAGCCGGCGGTGAGACTCAAAGTAACCAGTGGAACTCCGGCGGCCGCCGGCTTGTTTTGAAAGCCCTGTGAAAGGAAAAACCGTCTGTTGCCAACAACATTATAAAATGCAGAAATGATTGACTTTTGTGGATCATACAACGATTTGGTGTATTGTTTACCCAATTCAGAGATTGTGACAAAAATAGCGGATTAAGCCTAACAAGAATCATGTTGAAGGAAGTGGTTTGTTGATACGAGAAACCTCTGTTGTTTGCAGGGTAAGAGCGGGACCACTCCAATGAAAAAGAAGGCAAAGCATGGCAAACCAGGTAGACCTCCAACGAAGAGCAAAGCGTTAGTAAGTTCATCACCCGGCAAAGAGAACCAGGTAAGTCTCAAGTGATTTCCTTTGAATGTTTTTTGCAGTTTTTACAAGTTACGAGTCTTATTCAAAATGATTGGGGTTGTGTAAGGAAAGCGTTTTCTAAATGAATTAGTAAAGCAGTATCGACAGCAAGCGCCATTGCTTTATGGGGGCAGGGCCGTAGCAAGGGGAGTGGTCGGGCCCCCCAGTTTTTTCCCCCGGTTTTTTTGTTTACTCTACTACTGCTTCATGGTAAGCGGTAGTTACCAACCATGTCAGCGTAAAAGATGGTATCTCATTCTAAAGAGAACAAATAATATAATCGAAGTGAAAAAAGATGTTACGTTCAGCAAATTGCCCCAAATCTGAGAAAAACGGGAAATATTTTACTAGTTTTAAACACTCTGAATTTTGAGGGGTTCGAATGCAAAGCTGTTCTGATTATCCAGAGCTTGTAGGACCATGAAGATATGGAACTTTTCGCTTTTCATTTTGTGATAGTAAAGACAGTTTATTAGAATAATCTCTCCTTGCACGTCAGCAAGAATGAAAATATTTATTTTCACCATTTTAACGTGTGTTATCTCAGTTTCACTGTAGTTAACAGATAGAAACATGGCAATGTGTACACAATTAGGGAACCCTGAGACTCTTATGTACAGAATGATCATGTCGTAATTTCTTGCAGAGTGGAAACGCCAACACAGCGGAAGTGACGACCAAAGAGGAAACAGAATCCGAAGGGCTTCATTCCACTCCAGTGTTATTTTCCGCCTCAGATGAGTTCCTCAAGACACAAGACATGTGTCTGTGTTGTGGAAGCTTTGGTCGTGATGCCGAGGGTCAGCTGATAGTTTGCTCTCAGTGCGGACAGTGTTACCATCCATACTGTGTTGGGGTTAAGGTAAAGGACAGCAATATAGGGTAGGGGGGCAAATGAGGCAGTAGTGCGCATTACTTTCATAGATCATGTACTGTCGTGTACTGTGCAAACTGTTCTGGCAGTAGCATTTCTTGCACAAGTGATGAGGGTAAAGAGTGCAGTGCATGCTGACCACATGTGAATGATTAAATGTGGAAAGTTGTTGAGCATTCGACTCCTTCTGAGCAATCTCCGTTGCACAATTGAATGAGAGAGAAGCAATACTGAGGCCAAATTCCTTCCAATCATGGTCTCCCTTCAATAAATTCTTCCAATCACGTATCTCCCTCCAATAGATTATTCCTATGACGTGTAAATCCTTCCAAACGCATTTCTCCTTCCAACAAATACTTGTGTATCGTCTCTAGCGGACGAAAGTTGTATAGTATGAAACGTTTCTCACATAACATGTTTACAAAGTTATGGATTTACATAAATCATTGCGTGAATCTCTGAGGCCTCTGCTAATGGCTTTTTTTGTTTTTTTTTTATTTTTATTTTAGATAAACAAGATCATTTTGTCAAAAGGTTGGAGATGCCTTGACTGTACTTTGTGTGAAGGGTGTGGAAAAGGAAGCGACGAAGCAAGGCTACTGCTCTGCGACAACTGTGATATAAGTTACCATACCTATTGTCTGGACCCACCGTTGGATCATGTGCCCCAGGGTGGCTGGAAATGCAAATGGTAAAACTGTTTGTAAACCTTCCTGTGATTCTTCCTTTGATAAGCCCTATTCTTTTTATTGACTAATTTTGCTGCACCCACTTAAGTCGCTTGCTTTTGTGTTCGTGTTTTGAAAGTTTTGTGAGTATTCAGTGACATTCCGTTGTAACTGTCACCTTAAGTTATAATTCAAATATATTTATTCTCAAAAAGGTCCCATTTCAGCTGCTGGAGTGTGTGCAATTAATGATCTTTTATTTATTTATTGTGTCCAGATTTTCAACTTGTATTATCTTACAAGATCTTGTCTTTAGATTACTTAGAAGATCCAAATTTACTAACTAGTTTAGTTGCGCTTCTTAAGAAAAAGAAGATATGATCCATTCTTCAAAAGAATTTGAGACCTGTTTCAGTTAGGCAGTTTGAGTATTTGCGAATTTGAGTTTATCATCAACCATCATGTTCCCCACTTAAGCAGACATCTAGTTGATTTCATCTAGAGTGCTTTAGTATAGCATAACAAAAACATAACTGTATAGACCATTTTTCTTCCAGAAGGCTAATAAAAAAGGAATTATCTTTAGTTTTTGTCTGCATCTTATCTTCTGTCTAGGTGTGTGTGCTGTCATGATTGCAATGCTTCAAATCCTGGTTTCAATTGTGAATGGATGTCGAACTACACTCAGTGCGGCCCTTGTGCCAGTCTCTCCAGCTGCCCCGTTTGTAAGATCAAGTATGCCAAGAATGACCTGATGATCAGATGTATTAAGTGTGACAGGTAATTGAGTAGTTTAGATTAACACTTGACACTATAATAACTGGGACCGGTAAATGTAATAAGCAGCGCAGCGTTTCTGTGATGCAGTACGATGTATATCCAATATGATTTAAATATTTGGTGGCTTTGCAGAAAACGTGAATCAAAACATAATACGCGAATTTCTTTTTTCCCTGGCGGGAAACGTCCCATTGTCGTCAGTCTGTATAGATACAAATCTTATAGTTTTTGTTACCGATTTCTGATGTTTGCAATAGTTGGAAGTGGAAGAATTGAAGTCGTTAACAGCTGTCAGTCCTTTAGTTGTAACTTAGAATATAAAATAAATATACAAGTTCTTATTTGCTATGTTAATTGAAAGACAGTAGACAACAAACCAAATTTGCGTTGTTACAGCATGGAGCTTGGTGTCGTAAAAACAATCACATGTGACACCATTTGGGATAACTATAGAGAAAAGTTTGCTCATCAAACTTTTTTGCTATACTATAATTGAAAACGTAAACAGCTGTCAGTCGTTTTGTTGTAACATAGAACAAATAAATGTGCGATTTGCTTTACCAAAAGGCAGAAGACAAAAACCAATTTTGAGTTATTACACGCACGGAGCTTGACGGTGAAAATTAAGCGCATTAATGAGAGGCCCGGTTTGTGCAATAGTTATGTGATTGTTGATTGTATTTCGGAACCATGTTTTAGAAAGTTTGTATTGTGACCCTCCTAAGTTGATGTTTTGGCAGGTATTTCCTAATACCAACAAAATTATCATTCGTGAGCGTTCTAGTATCTTATAAATTTTGCTCATTGGTGTCACTTGTTGGCTTTAAATCAGCTCCAAAGCTGGCTGTAGTCAGTCTGACTGACTGGCTGTTCTTTCTCTGTGCCTCTAGATGGCTCCATGGTTCTTGTGATGGATTAATGCGGGAGGAAGAAGTGGAAATGGCGTCTGAAAGTGGTTATCACTGCTTGTTTTGCCGGCCAAAAACAAACAAGCCATTAATCGGTGTCAGTGGTAAGTTCGTCTCTTGCTCACAGTTTTCATTGATCTGTTATTCTTGGGTTGCAATCACTCCCTAGAGACACCTAAGAAAAAAAGACAAAGCGGCCATGTTGCTTCCCTAAACAAAAGAAATCGTCAAGATTCTTTTGTTCAAGGGAACCAATATGGCCGCTGTGACGTCACGTGTAACCCAGCAATAGCCTATTCGTCGGGTTGAGTAGATAGATGGTAGTTTTACTAAAGTATCAACACTGCAGTGCAAAGACTGATCGCGTAAACTTTATAATGTATATAAAACTATTCACAAGTATGTTAACAGGAAAGGGATAAAAACTGTGTATGGATAAAAAAATATATATTTTACTTACGAAGAACTTCTGTTGTTAGTACACATTTCGTTTTGATTAGATTTTGTTTTGATTTTGAGTTCTTAGGACGATTTGTATGCACGTGCGGTATAACAAGAGTTGTTGGTCTATTTACTAATTTGGTTAAATTAGGAATGGCGTAAAGTTTATCAAAGTGCATATGAAGTCAAAATTTTTATTACTTCAGTGGATAGACCTTGCTAATTGTGGAATAACGGTGAAAAAAAGTTTGCCAAAATCATAACTTGTTCTCGAGATATCATCATCTAAAAATTGCATCTGATGACGTCACGAGTGGTTCCGACAAATTTGCATTTTTCTAAAATCTGCTGCCAATCCGTAAAATTTGGGTGGGTTTGAGCCAAACTTGGACTGATGATCCATCTGCCTCGGATACATCAATAATCCAACTTTAGCTAAAATACACCCAAGTGTTACGGGTTGACAGCAGATGTTGAAAAAATGCCAATTTGTCGGAACCACTCAAGACGTCATGAGATGAAGATTTTAAAAGTTAATATCTCAACAACCAGGGAGGATTTTAGCAAAAATTTTTCACCGTTTTTCCTCATTTAGCAAGGTCTATCCCCTGAAGTAATAAAAATTTTCACTTTATATGCACTTTAAACATGCCATGGAAATTGTGTGAAAAAAAATGATATATTTTCTTTACTGATACCAGCTTCAGGTCCTCCTTCTCCAAGAGCCACAGTTCTTCGCCATTACCATCCCCAGCTGTCAGACAGTCGACCTCTGCACCCAAATGCTAAGGTTTTGCACCCTTGTCAAAGGATGAACAACAGCGGCGGAATCATGGAGACAACCTTGAAGACTCACTTTACTGGAATGGCAGTTCCCCAGTTTTCGCCACTAGACAGTGTGGCTCTGACTGATTCTGGAGTTCGACAAATGAATAGTCTTAAGATATCTTCAAGAGTGAAAAAGAGTAAAATGAAGAGCAAGGTAAAACCGAAAAGTTTTGTAGCTGGGCAAGGGTCTACTAAAAGAAAAGTTGGGGTTTTCAGTCCAGATGAGGAGGAGAAAACCATTGTTGGTCTGTTGGAATTCCCTGGTGGCATCAATGAAAGTGCATTTGAAACAGAAAATGAGAAGAAGTCTCCGTTAATGGCTAGAGTGAATCGTTCCCGTACAAATACGCACCGACCAGGCGTTGGTGGCTTTTTAGCTTCTGGGCGAGGAACAGGGGCAAGGAAATTTGTTGGGCGTGGTGGAACACATGGACATTCTTGGAAGAGGGGCCTTCAAAGACTATTGGTCGGACCAAGGAAATTTGGGAACTTTAGAAAAATTCCAACGCACAAGGTGAGCTCGCTATTTTGACATGTTGGAAGCAATAGTTTGCAACATAGTGCAGTTATATTCTGAAAATCTAGCACTCAGCTCTTGAACCGCTCAACGACATGGTACTCATGATTTTCGATGGAATCATTTTCTCCTTTTTATGTCACAACAGAAACCCCTGACGTTGCCCCGGAACAACAGTAGCAACGAAAGCTGGCTAGTTAACCAAGAGGCGGAAGGTTCGTTAGAAGAATCATATCCTGACTGGCTACAGGTTTGTTTTGTTAACGTTCTTGAGATTAACCCTTTTACCACTGAGGGTGCCCAGTGATTAGCTTGTAAGTTCTCATAACTTATGTCCAAAATATTTCTAAGAGTAGTTTGGGAGAATTTGAGAATTTATCTTTCAGAATTTTTTGGTGGATGATAAAGTTTCATATTCTCAACACTAATCAGCTTATTTTTTATTGTTACTGTAAGGAAAGTTTAGATGTTGACAAATGCCTTAGGGGGGAAAGGGATAAGAGTGTTGAGAACTGAACCGATAGAAAAAGCGTAGCTTAATATATTGCCTTATGAGCCACTTGGCATTGTTTGCAGCTTTGTGTGGTCTAATTTGTAATTAATGTATGGTTTTAAACATTAAAGGAAGCATTCTTTGGAAAGAGCCTTCTGGATAATGTTTCAAAGAAAAAGGGCCGTCGTTATGATGTAGACACTCCTTCAACACCATCTGAAGACGGAGAGAAATCATCTCAAGCACCGTTTGGTGAAGAATCCGCTAAAGGAAGTGGAGTGGCAACAACGGAAGAAAGTTTCCCTCATGCCGAACAGACCTCGTACCAACAGCCCCCATGTACAGCCATACCCGCTGAACACAGCCAAGATTTTCAGCAACAGTTTGCTGGTAATAACTCTGGTCAAGGCACTACAAAGCAGTTCTCCACAAGGCCACCTCACAGTAGTTCTGCACAACACCATACCAATATGGGCCTTGATAACAACGACAGGTTGTATTTTGTTCCTTTATGCTGATATCGTTTTGAAAAAAATACGAAAAAGGTTGTTGAGATTTTCATTCCGAGGGACATACAGTTTTATTAGGTTTTAGGCAAAGCTTTGGACTTAAATGCCTGTTTGTTGAAGCATAATTTAATAACAAGTCATGTCTTGTGTGTATTGCTCTTGTTTTTAAACGATTGTTTAAGCTAGAATAAAATAGCTGGATGGGACGACGACACTGTTGTACAAGTTAAAATTAAATTTCTCCAAGGGAAGTATAAGCGGAATTCTGAAATACAACACAAAATCTTCACTTGATATAAAAGGGGTAGAAAACGTTAAAAGCATTATATGTATTTACAAGAATAGGATATCAGCTGCCTCTAGAATATTGATGTAGCTAGTCTAGCTAGACAGGAGATAATATACAAACTTGCTTACAGGATAATGTGTCGGACTAGGTACAGGTACAAAAAGACCTGGTTGATTTGAGTTAAAAAGGGAAAGCTTGTTTTAATTTATTGTTTCTGTATGTGTATTTGTATTGTGTTTATTTAAGTATGTGAATGTGTTTTAGGTCGTGTTCTATTAAGATCAACCGTTTTTGGTTGGTTGAGTTAGTTGAGTTTTTTTTCATGTTCTTTTGGGAAAAACCTTTGTCGATTCGGTTTGATCAACAATTTCCACCAACTCTGGCTCTGTTGAATGGGTTGAAAACGTTTCAACTGAAAAATGTAGGAAAAGTGATCTATTGGGAATTGACATTGTTCGCAATAGAGCACTACCTAAGTAATGCTTTTAACATGAACATTTATCAATGCAATGTGTTATTGATTACTCATTCATTCCTTTTGGGTTTGCTTATACTGCAGCTGGCATGTTTCCTCGAGCGATCCTATTCCAACAGATGCGTTAAGCTTAAGTGAAGACATTCCCAATCCTGATGCTCTGTATTCATCACTGGACATATTTGCAGATGATGAAATGAGTGGGTCCCAATCCCAGCCATCATCGTTTTCTCAGTCCCAACACCATCACCCTCAACAGTCACGAGGTAAGTGATAACAGGCGGAACATAGAAATGTCTCTATAACATTTGGTGTAAAACAAAGCAAAGCTCATTTTCGTAGAAACAGTCGAGCGCTGTCTTCTCGTTAATGCAATTCATGGTTTCCAGGCTCTCCCCAGCGACACCAAAAACAAGAGGCAAAGCGATCAGGTTCGTGTCCTAAACAAAAGAAAACGTCAAAATTCCTTTGTTCTAGTGCACCAACATTGCCGCCCTGAACTTGGTGAAGCTTGGTTTGATATCTTAATCATGGCCTTTTTCGGTTGTTGTTTCAGCAATACAAGCGCCCGCTCGAAAGAGCAGTCAGGATTTGCCTGTTTCGTCAGCATCGCCTTGGAGTGCACCTCAGACCCAACGCCAGCAACATAACAACGTGCTTGATCTCCTGTGCAGTCCAACAGATACTTTGCCACATGTAGATGGCCAAGAAGTGGAAGAAATCTTTGCTGGCTTGGGAATTGACTTAAATGGCAGGGAAACTGGTGTTGCAGCAGCTGGCTTAAGTGGCAGACAGGACCCTTTCATCTCGGGGCATCCAGCCCAGCATGTTAGCAATCGGGGGGTATCTGTAGAGCAGAGCATAAACCACCCAGCAAGTTACGCCTCAGGGCAGCCAGCAATGCCGCCATACCACCAAGGATCACATCAACAAAGTTTTCCTGCAGGAACAAACCGTCCCGGTCAGGCCTACGGCGAGTTTCTCCCTGGTCAGGAAAATTCTCATTTCTCAGCCGGAAGACCGCACAACCAGTCCATGCACAGCATGGATGGTTTCCCCGGTACAGGGGTTGGGGCACACCAACAGCAGCAGTTCCCGTTTGGACATGAAGGCCACCCAGGTATGTTTGCGCCAGTTCATGATGAATTTGGCCTGACTGATGACCTGCCGAAAGAGCGGAGAAGACCTCCAAGTCCCAGAGTCGACCCTCAGAAACAGCAGCAAAAGTGGCATGATGACGAGAAACTTGGTTCCATGGCAACAATTTCACCAGTGTTGTATGCTAATATAGAACATCCTAATTTGAACGTTGAATATCCAGGTTAGTTAATATGTTTGCTTGTACATTATCAACTTGTCTGTTACACTCAGATGAGTAAGGCTCTACTGAAACGCAATTTTGAGTATTTGACCTTTGCATAGTTTTTCATTGGTTGAAATACTTTAGTTAGCAAAACCTTTGCAGGTCTGAAAGCAGCGAACCTCAAATTTAAAGAATCTTTGCCTACAGTACATTTTCTTGGAATCATTACATTTGACGCCAAAATGTGTTGCAAAAGTATACTCATAAAAGAATTGAGAAACCAAAGCAGCTGAGCTTGGAATCAACAGAAGAAATGATTCAAACGTTAGTAAAGTTTTTTTTACTCTCATTTTGGCGATGTAATTGATTAAGTGTCGAATTGATGTACACGAAAAACTGTTGAAGCTAATGACGTAACAAGGGGAGTTCCCCCCCCCCCTTTTCAAGAGGGGTTGTTACGTTCGGCGGATATTGCTTTCCTGAAGATCGTTGATTTCGAACTCTGTTAGCCTTCGAAAGTTAACTTTGAAGGGGGAGGGCGTTTGAGAGTTTACATTAGCTTTTTTATTTCGAAGTTCTGAAAGCCCTTATCATAACTTTCAGAATGGACGAATCGTTATCGGGCCATTGCACGACTCTGGCGAAAACTGTCAGTGGAACAGAGAGAACCATATAGGGTGAGTCTTTACTTGTTTTTATGCTTCCAAAAACGACAACTTCAAAGTTTTTTGCTTTTATTTCTAGGCTTGTCCTTTTTGTTTCTTTAATGTTTTGTGATTTTTCTTATCTTCCTTGCAGCGCTGTTTCGTTCCACACATCTAATAAGTTCTGTTTAACTTTTACAGCTCAAAGCTAGAGACAACCGAGTAAAGTTAAAGGACCAAGGGAAAAGGGTAAATATTAATTTGCGTCGATTTGTTCACTGTTTAACAAAAGATAATTGTGAAGAAGTTTCTACTGACGATCTGGCATTATTAACCCAATGGTTATTTCATGTCGCCAGTAGCCCATTAAATCTTTTTTTAAAACTATATGTATTAATTTGTATCTGCAAATAAGGAAATAAGAAAGAGGTTGTTGAAGTTTTTGCTGGATGCATTTTTTAACTTCGGTTCTTTCATAGCTGGCTGCAGAGGCTGAGAAGAGGGAGAAAGAAAAGAAAGAACTGGAGAAAGAACAACAAAAGGCAGAAGAGCAACAACAGAAGCAGCAACACCCACAGCTAGAAAATCAAGTACAACAACAACTAACAGATAGCGAAAGTTGCAACCAGTCTCAAACTGAAATTCAAGTTCCTCAAAAAGACATGTTGGACCCTACTCCTCCGCCGCCGCCCTCTTTGCCTGATTACAGTAATTCGGGATGTCTTCCTTCTACTGCCCCTCCGACTCCTAACACTGCTTCTATTCCAGCCTCACCAGCCACACCAATAACTCCAATGACTCCTGCTCCGGTAACTCCTACAACGCCAACATACCCAGGAAAGTTTCCATGCGGTCCTGCAGTTGGTCTTCCGTCTCCTCGTGTGGCAGGTACCCCTGATGGTGGTTCAGAAAAGGGAAATCGAGGACGAAAAACAGGTGGAAAAGCTGCAAAGTCAAAGGAAGAAAAGGAAAGAGAAAAGGAGTTACGAAAAGAACGATTGCGTGTCCAGCAAGAAAAAGAACGACAGTGGAAACTCCTACAGCAGAAACGGCAGCTTGAAAATCAGCGTCAAACTCAACAGCATCAGCAGGAAAACATTCTAATGAGGCAGGAACTTCGTCGAACGCAGCAGACTAAAGCCAAGCCTTTGGCTGAAGAAACCAAGAAAAAAGTGGGTGTCAAAAAGGGGGCTAGAAGGCCTTCTGTACCACCAAATAATCAACAGGGTGGAAAGTTAATGGAAGCCAATGATGTACTGCGTGATAACACAACTCAAGAGGGGACTGTATTGACTGTGATACAAGAAGGGGACGCAAGAAATATGCAGAGAAGTTCAAGCACCCCAAGAACCGATAACAATGTAAGAAGTCATGCAGTTTTCCAACCACAAGTAGGTGAACCAAATTTGATCCCATCAAGAGAAGCTGGAAATCAATCGTTAGAAAGTAACAACAGGAGACCTCTGTCAAGAGCTGACATTCATATAGAGCAGTTGCGGGACTTGCATCCTCCACCAAATCCAATGAGTAGTGGAACCCTTGGACTTGGAGAAGACCATCCTGCTCAACAGCAACCAAATGGGTCTTGGAGTAGATGGCCTGAAAACGTACAAGAGCAAATGCCTCACTCCTCAGGTCCTGCATGGGCCAGACAGCAACAAAGTACTTTCCCGCAACATAGTAATGAGCAAGGTGTTCCTCCTCATATGGTTAAGGAATCACAACCAGAATTGGCACACCAGACCTCTTGGCAACAGAAATCTCAAGACCAGAATGAGATTCAGGGTCAAGCATGGATAGAGTCAACACAACAACGCGAAGGCACCTTTACACCTAACACCTCCGAACCACAACAAGCTTATACCACTCAGGAACAATTTCAGCGTCACCAGCAGCAGCAGCAGCAGCAACAAGTATGGCAGCAGAGACAGTTTGAACTTGCGCAACAACATCAGCAAACTAATGCACCAAATGTACCACCAGTCTCTCAGCATGACATCTTTCTTCATCAAAACCCAAACTCTGTGCAAGATGGGAAGTGCATTTCAGAGCAGTCTGGAGCTATAGATAACAGGGCTCCTTTCCTGCAACGCCAGCATAGCGTTAGAATAGACCTTCCGCAGGAACAGAGAGTTGAGGACACCAACTTACAGCAAGGCAAGCCTTTGTCACACTGGCAACACGATCCGAACTCGTTACCCTCACAAGTGGGAGCGCAGACATTACAGCAATCTCAACATCCGCATCAAGGGCCATTGCAAGGTTTCCAGCACTCAGATGGCCAAGTACAGCATACACAGTCATCTAGCGCAGATGGGGCTTGGGCTCATGTGACACAAGACGAATCTCTTTCGCAAATGCAGCCATCGATACCAGGGCAACAGCCAAATCAGCCACAACCTCTGCCACTACAACATATCCCACAGTCCCAGGCCCAACACACGGCAATGTCATTACCACAGCAGCCGTTGCAACAGGTGTCAGTCGGGTTAATGCGACCACCGTCTAATCCGCCACATTCAGCGCCCCAGGCTCCTCCACCTCCTCCTCCTCCTCTTCCTTCAGTTCCGGCACAGTCAGCCCAGGTTCCTACGCAACAGCCTGTAATCCCACCACTACAGAATCTGCCTCACGATGATCCCCAGCAGATTGAGTTAATTCAGCAGCAACATCGTGAACAATTGCTTAGAATGCAACAGCAGCAACAACTCTACCAAATGCAGGTGCAACAGCAACAGCTTCTACAGCAGCAAGGTGGAAACACCTCTATACAAGGAGCAGTTATACCAGTTTCTGCTCCAGCAGTACAGACGCCTTCCCACCAGACCGCTCAGTTTGCTAGGCCAAGGGCTCCCCAGTTTGTAAGTCCAAAAGATATGCCAGAGATTGAAAGTGAAGAAGAGCATCAAGAGCGGTTACGATTTTTGTACAAGCAACGCCAAGCTCAAAAGCAGCAACAGTTCCAGTCGCAGCTTCTTCAACAACAGATAGCTCAAGGTATGATGCCTGGCGTTCTAGACGCATCCAACCCACAAGCCATGCAACAACTGGCACAGATTCGTCCCCAGTTTCCAGAACTTATGCAACAACAGATGATGTTGGAATACCAGAGAAGAGTGACACAGCGTCAGGGTTTGGGACAGCAAACTGTACAGTACGATAAAGTGGTGCAAGAGTTTCAGCAGAGGCAAGGTGCTCTTGTAGCTCCTCAGCAAGGGCCAATGCTGGAATTACCACACCAAAGGTTTGCCCTAAGACCACCAGGACCAGGGTTTCCGTCAGGACTTCAGCAAGGGCAAGTCGCTATGTATGGGCTGGATCCAACAAAACAACAACAACTGTACCAAATGCAGCTACAACAGCAACAAGAACTGTTACTTCATCAGCAACAGGTACAGCAACAACAGCGAAAAATATCCTCTGACCAGCAGAGTGCTCCCAATTCTTTTCCAGCCTCTAAACCTTCCGAGACTGAAGCTCAGAAAGAAGTTAGAGATACTACGGAAACGGCAGCCGAGAGTAGCCAAAGTGCAACTTCTTCCACTGGCAAGGAAGACAGCAGTAGTAAAACTGCTTTGCAAGTCGCGAAAGAAAAGGAGGAAAAAGAACAAGGAGGTTGGGAAGATATGGTCAAAAGCTCGCTGGAGCCGTCACAGACTAGCGAGGGCTCAGGAAATACCGTCACCAGTGGAAATGCAAAGAAGGATGAGAAAACTGAAGTGCAGGCAGTGGCTACACAAGAGAGTGCTCAGTCTAAAGAAAAACAAGCGAATAATGACGATAAACAGAACAAAATGACCGAAGAACCTTTACCAACAGCTAATAATGATTCACCTAATCTGGGCGAAGAAACAAAGGGAAGAGTTGAACAAGCTACTGAAAAAGAGAAAGTCGCAACAACTACATTGGAAAAACCAGAACGATGTACTAATGAAAGCGGAAGTTGCAGAGATGGCAATGCCGAAGAAAAGGGTTTGTTAAGAGAGTCTGAAACTGCATTACCACGCCAGACAGTTTGTGACGAACAGATAAAACAACCTGGAATGGAAAGTAATGTGGAAGAGAGGGAATCTGAAGTTTCTTCAGTTGGGAAACCACAGGAAAGTGTTGCTGCTTCAGCCGATATGACGAAAGAGAAGCGAGAAGAAGGCAAAGTGGACCAGCTTCAAAAGGCACCAACACCACAACTTCGGCCCCCACAGTCCCAGTCTGTAAAAAGTGTCAGTCAAGTGATGCTCCCAACAGCGCAACAACAGGTTGCTCAGCAGCAGTTAATGGGCCTCGGACATCAATTCTCTGTAATGCAGCAACAGCAAGCAGTCTATATGCAGCAGTATCAAGCATTGCAGCAGCAATTTCAACAGAGCCAAGGACAGAATGCTGTTGTTGGACAAAGCCTCATTGCTCTACAGCGCCAGGCCCAGATGTTGCAACAGCAGATGCTTCAGGTAGGCAGCTTGAGTTCCTTTGACATGCAACTTTAAACCATTGCTTTTTACTTTTAGTAAGTCATTCAGGGGCAGTGGCTTCACTTTCTGTTTTTTCAGTTTACGTAATTTTATCTACATTTATCAGAACGCAATTTTGCTTTACATTCAGTTTTGCTCGAGGACTTGATGACAGACTGCGTTGTGGGTATCTCTTAATTTTTTTTAAGTAAATGCCCCCAACAGCCATGTAAGGGCGGGCCGTAACACCAGATAAAACCTTTGTCAACATCTATATTCTCCTTACAGTAAACAAAAGAAAACAAGCTGGTTAGTACTGAGAATATGAAATTTGATCATACACCCAAAAAATTCTGGAAGACGAATTAAGAAATTCTCCCAAACGTCTCATAGGAACACTATGGACTTAATTTGGGAGAATTTACAAACTCATCTTTCGGCACTCTTAGGGGTTAAAGGGTTAATGTCCCTGATCCCCGTATGCGGCATAGCCAGTCGAGAAAGGTAAATACTAATTTGGCAACTTCTTACCAAAACTATTCAGTGGCAGCTTGGCGGCGATCTGGCCTTTCTTAACCATTCCTTTAATCTTGCGCTTTGTTTCCAGTGCTGGCAACAAATTCAGATACTTCAGCAGCAACTGCAGGGAGGAGTAGTGCCGCTTTCTGGCCAACAGCAGCAGTTAATGCAACAACAGGTCTTGCTTCAGATGCAGCAGGGGCAACCGCCGGCGGGTCAAACTTTCTCTAAAGAGCAGCTTTTTCAGCAGCAAGGAGTCCTGCCCAGTTCAGACTGTAAACCACCGGTAAAGAGCCCAAATCCACAGGTAAAGATGTGTAATTTGCTTTTCAACAAGACACAACACTTATTCTATTTCATTTGAGGTGGATAGTGGCAGAATATCTACGTGACGCCGAAGGCGCGAGGTAGATGTTCATTTGCCGAAATATAACACAAACAGACAAACGAAAAACGAAAGATTTCTAAGAAAAAAAACTTTTATCACTTGAATCACTGAGCATGGCGCGACTCACGCGAGAGTAGCCTAACATACAACAGACGTGTTTTGACAGTTCGTCAACTACAAAATGTTGTTTTGATTATCACGTGTTTTCAAACCAAAATTTTTCAATATCGTGATCCGAAACTGTCGCGATGCGATATTTTGTCCGCAATTTGTTTTGGTCTCGTTATCTACTATTTCGGGGGTAAATATTGTCTCACATCTATTATTTTTAAACCAATCAAGTCGCGCGTAGCTGAGCTGGTAGATACTAAAAATAATCATTAATGAATATCCCATCCCGCTTAATTGCGTTCCTTTGTTTAAGTTTCATGAATTTTACGTTTTATCTCGACTCACGCATGAATTTCTGAAACTCCAAACTGGCTTATTCAAACGATGGCTAATCACAAAACATGTAGTTCGGTGATTGTGGACAACTATTCTTCTTGATTAGCGACCCCACTTAATACTTATTCGTAATGATATAAAGGAAGTCGAGGCGTATTGTTTGAAATAAGAACTTTAACTTTCAACTTCAAGGACACAAAGCTTTAACTTGAAAGGAACTCCCAAGTGAAACAGTGTAAATTTTTCATTTAAAATTGCACTACTATAGGTGAATTTTATCAAGTTAAGAAAGTTTTTTTTATCTGTTGGAGACTTAATGATTATAGCAAGACCGTAAAGCAAGATTGGAGATTTGTAAAGTTTGTCAATTTCTCAGATGTTAGTGTGGTGTAAATAAAGTTTTTTTCTCCTAACAACAGAAGGTGCGCAAGCCCCGGAGAAGTAAAAGCAGAGACACTCCAACTCCTCAGCCATCTCCTTTGTCGGGTCAAGGAGTTCCCCCCGACTGGTTTCATCAACAGTCTCCAACACCGAAAACCCAAGGAAAACCCCGAGGAAGAAGGCCCAAAAAGTCTCAGAACCAAGAACCCGATCCTGAGATACAATTGAAACAGCAGTTGCTACAACAGCAATTTTTTCAGCAAATGGAGATTTCTCATCGTCTTCGTCAGCAACAGCAACAGCTGCAGGATCCTGCAGTAAGTCAGGTGATGACCCCCCTGCAAACAGGCCTTCCTCCCACTACAGAAACAACACTTCCTAAACCCCAGCGTATGAGCTCCTTCCAAAGTTTTAACGAATCAACGCACTTAGTGTCCAGTCTTCAACTACCAAATCAGCAAGTAATCCAACATCATCCTCTTGGTGATCCACAGCCTCAAGGCATCGCCACTTCTGATGTGCCGCCAACCCAATCTCAGAGCTACACTCAAAGTGCCCCTCCTCAAGATCATATGCAAGATCCGCGGCAGGGTTTACCAGTTACTATTCCTCAGACTCATCAGCAGAGACCCCAGCAGGGTGCAGTAATCACTTCCCAGGGATTTTCCCACACTCAACCGCAGGTTCAACTTCAGGGACAGCAACAAGCCCAAACACACGTCCAGCAACAGGATCGTCCAGAAAGCGCAGTACAAAGCCACCAGGGCCAAATGCAAGGGCATTCACAGATCACTGAACACAACCAGGGCTTCCAACAAGGAGGAGAAGTACAAAGTCAACCACAGGGTTTTTCACAAGTTGATCATCGAGCCGCACCTTCAGCATCTAACGCTGACAGTTTTCTGGATATGTTTCCTACACCGGAACATTATTTGAAATACATGCAGCAGCAAGTTGAACAAAAGCGACCATTGGTTCAGTACATTGCCCATGCAAATAATCCGTTTAGTGATGAGTTTATGGCAATACAGCGGCAAGGGAAAGTAAATGCCCCGTCAAAAACAAAGAGCACTAAAGTTGTCAAGAAAAGGGGCCCAAAGAAGGACTTGGTATCTAGACCACCAATGGCTAGGACACCATCGACTCCTCCGACACCTACTACTCCGCAGACACCCTCAACGCCATCAAAAAACTTGGAAAGTATGAGTCCAATGTTGGAGATTAAAGGGGATGTTGGCTCAACTCTTCAGGATGAGCAATGGCAACCGTTAGTAGAAAGTCCAGCAATAGATAACGTTAAGGCTGAAGGTGTAATTGGAACGTCCTGTGAAGTGGAATCTGCTCAATCTAGTGATAATCATCAAGGGCAACAAATTCATGGTAAAGTTTTGAGCTCTGAGCAGTCTTTGTTAAGTAAGAAGCCTGATGATATCATAGGGGTTGAAGGATCTGTATCGCCAAAAGATCGCTTCGAACACAACGAAGATCATAATAATGAATCTGGAAGCCAGGGACATACAGCAGCTAGAAACCCTCAAGCTGAAAGCATTAGTGATGTGTCAAAAGAAACGGAGAAAGCGACTGCGGGAGGCATCGGTGCGTTGCAGAAGCTTGAATGTATGGTTGCAGACATTGCGAGTGAGGAAGAGGCCTGTAAAGAAATAGAGAACTTACAGTCAAGTGAACTTGAACTCGATGAAGACAACATGTTGAAGACTCCTCCTCCTGAGGCAGACAGTGAAGCATTCGATCCTGCGTCACCAAAAAGAAGAGACCCAGATTCACAGGCAAGTTCTATATCATTGGAATGCCATGAACAAACTCTCACTTCACCACCTACTAATTCGCGAGTTACGAGTCCGACAGCTGATAGTTTTCCTCGAAATGCGTTTGGAACATCTGAGGAGCAGTTACAAGTAAATAGTGTTATTAGGCAAAATGATATTTCCGAAGAAAGTGAGAACGGTGAAAAAATGCCCGAGAAACAAAGGACTATGTTGAGTAAAATGGGTAGTGGGGCTTCCTCGTGTTCTGAAGACTTTCTTCGCGCTGAGCACGTGGACACCGAGTTGGATAGATTTGGAGCTTCACAGTGTTCATCGGCTGAACCTGATCATAAAAGTGAAACAAGACCAATTACAATGGAAGATGTGCTCTCGGAACAGCCCATTGGAACTCAGTTACTTCCTTCGCAGTTTCAAGGTTTTCCACTTGAAGCTGCTCAAAAGAAAGTCTCCAGAAGCAAAGGACCAGGAAGGCCGAGGGCATCCAAGGCAGATGCTTCCGCAAATAGTAATAGGAAGAAAAAGGAAGAGAAAAGAAAAGTGGAAAAGCTGGATGAGAAGACCGTACAGATGGAGTGGCAGACAGTTGTCTCTGCAGAGAAAAGCAAAAAGGAAAAGGAACAAGTCAAGAAACAAATCGTTGATCAAAGGCGACAAGAGTATGAAAGAAAAAGAAAAGAATACGAAGAGCAGCAGAGGCGAAAACGTGAACTGCAAAAGCAGCTTCGTCAACAGAAATTGCTATTAAAAGAGCAGCAAAAGAAGAAGAAAATGTTGAATCCCTCAAGATCAAAGCTAGATAACCAAGAAAGTATTCCATTGCCTATCAAGTCGGAGGTCTCTCCTGAGCTAAGCGATATGGTGAAGCCTGCCTCAACACTTTCCTTATGTGAACCAAAACTCATCCTTACTTATGCCTTGATGCACCCTTATGGAAGTTCGTCATTGAATGGACATTGTTTATTGAAGGGTTCTCTTGGCAAGGCTACAATTGAAGGTATAGCTGATGTGTATGCCCAGTACCCCCATCCAGAGATAGAAGGTGCACTAATCCAGCCCCCGACACCCCCTTCATCTCTTCCCCCCTCACCACATTCCATAAATGGAAAGCCTATGGTTAATGGCGATGTTTCCATTCAACGGCGAACAGACCTTTTGAACATGGTTAACCGATCCTATTCCAGGATACAGGAACACAAGCGTTCCAACTACATAGAAAGACCAGTTGAAGTAGTTCCAGCTTCGATGCCTTCACCTCCGTTGTCAGATAACATCAACCCAAATGCAGCTTTAGAAGCGTTGGTTGAGCCAGGAACCAGTAGTGCAGCAATGATTTCAGGAAGAAGCTCACTTTCAAATTCTCTTTCCCCTTCACCCGAAACTGTGCAGTATGTTGCTTCATCGTCTCCGGAATCTGATGCAGTAAACACACAGCAAACACCAAAGTATTCCGCTTTAGATCCCGAATCTCATCGTAAAAGTACGGACTCGCCAACCTTTCCACCTGTTACAAGACCCACGATCAAACGTGAGAATTTCGATCAGTATCCCGATGCCTATAGAACTAAGTCTTGTGAGCTTGAAAGTAGAATCATGGAGATGAGACTCCCTTATTCAGCAGCAAATGTTCATTCAATGCAAAATTCTAACGAACTGAATTGTAGTGGTCGTCAGCAAACTCCACACGATGTACTTGACGCTGATCTCGACAACATCAACGTGACTTTGACATTGTCACCAACATCCGAGCAACAAGTTTCAGAGCGGGTCGCATCGGTTGCTGATTTGATTGGCTGTTCACCCCCTAGGCCATCAGACATAGTCATCGAACCATCATGGAAACCATCGACATCAAAGGCTAATGTCTTGCTTCAAAGGAATCGTAGCTTTTCCAGTAGTGGATCCAAAGTTTCCTCCGAGGGCTTTAACAAAGGGCCGGTACCCTATTCTCACTTTGACGTCGGAGAGGGGAATGACAAGTCCTCCCAGAAAAAACCAGATGGACCATTCTGTCGCCATTGTGATGTGCTCATAATTGGAATAGGAGTCGCCCGCCACCAGGAGGGGTTTAGTACAGGTGAGCAGGATTTGGGCACAAAATTAGTGGAAGACACAAATGGAGAAGAGTACAAAATTGATAGCGTCAACGTTCAGGCTGGTGATGTTCGAGGAGACGTATTCTGTTCAGAAGCCTGTCTGAAACAGTATTTTGCTCATGTTGGGTCACCTATTGGCAAGGAGCAACTAGTGGATAGGACCTCGTGCAATCCTTGCAGTGAAGGAGTCTCTACGCCAGGTTCTGAAAGACTTGGCGATAGATCTTTGCGTGGAAACTCCATTGCTAAAGGCTTACCTACAACCTCCTTGCTGAAGATACGTAGATTAAATTGGACAGAGGACGAAGAAGAGATGGTAAGTTTTTGGGTGTGTGTAACTCACAAGCTAAAAAAAACAAAGCTACTGTGTTCTTGATAGTGTTTTACTTTTCTTTTCTTGGTAACTGACCTTATCGCTCCCTGAAGTAGAACGCATTGACGACGTCTGAAGCGCCTTTAGAATTTGTGCAAACCTAATTGTATAACCACTGCAACGACAGCTAAACGTTGTATTTTCTCAAAACTGAAAGCGGTTTACTGGGGAAAAAAAACGAATCAAAAAATACACATCAGCTAAAATTAGAAATAAAGATCACGTCTACTATGTCAGATTTCGGTATTGTTTTCTTCACGGAGACAGGTGTTTTGAGATTTTTATTTCAGGTTTTTGTCATAGGATTGTTGACTCTCGTTTTCTTTTTGCGTTAAAGAAAAAGGTAGCGAAACGACCCCGGGAGCAAAAATGGCGAAGGTGGAAAGAAGCCGATACACCGCCAATAAACAACAAACACGAGCTGAGTGCTGCTGCTGTGGCCGAGGTATGTAAACTCCATTTGCAGGGAGAGTTTATCCCCTTAACCCCTAAGAGTGCCAAATGATTAGCTTGTAAATTCTCATAACTTGTGTCCTTAATATTTCTATGAGTAGTTTGGGAGAATTTGAAAATTCATCTTCAAAGTTTTTTGTGGATGATCAAATTTTATATTCTCAACACTAATCAGCTTGTTTTCTATAGTTAATGTAAGGAAAACTTAGATGTTGACCAAATAAAGCCTTAGGGGTTAAAGGGTTAAAGGGAACCTGCAGTCCAGAATTATTTTCTTGTATGTTTAAAAACATCTGTTCGGGATTCCAAAAAAAGTACTTTCTAAAACGATTCATTTCTTGATTTTCTCTTAAAACAAGTAAAGAAGCACCAGTCAATCCCATGAAGGCCGTCATGTTGCACTGACGTCTGACGTCACAACGTGAAACTGCAGTTTGTTATCGAAGAAATAAAAGCTTTTGTTAAATTGCGTAAAAAGGACAGTTCGCGGCCCTAGGATTACGAGTCGAATACGCTAACCGTCAGCCACTGCACCGCCAACTTGGGATTATTTAAACTTAAGCAAATCCAAGACGAAAAAAGAAAACTCTCCTAACATGGTGTTATGGACGGTATTGGTTCTAGTCGGTAGATCCTCCTCGTGATACATTCTATTTCCGGTTTTAACCTGACGTCACAGCGGCCATGTTGTTAGTCTTGAACTTAAAAGAATTTTAATTGTTTCTTTCGTGTAGGGCAGCAACATGGCCGCTTTTAAAACCTAGGGTAATAAATCTCATCGGAATCATTTGCTATAAAGTCTTCAAAGGTACAGAGGTCATACGCGAGCTGCTGTTTC
>JAOBAT010060418.1:0-25653 GCA_026413305.1 Hydrozoanthus tunicans | reverse complement strand
CCAATAATTTTTTGCTTTCGCCGCCCATTCGGTAGTCCGCCCTCACTGAATTTTGGGAAAATTGGGACTAGACCGGATGTGATAAAATTACTGAAACATTATCTGACTTGTGTACATATAAAAGATTTAAGTAATTAATATTAAAGGGCCGCAGCCAGTATGAAACATAGTTAGGAATTTAAAATCGATCTCCGGCTAAAATAATCAAAACTACGGGCTTTCGACTGCTCGAACTGTAGTCTTCGACGGTAAAAGAGTGATAAAAATTTGAATGCAAAATGCTAAAAATGTAAAAATTATGAATACTTGTTAGAAAGAATGTTATATTGCCCAGGTAACGGGCAAGAAATATTATCTGCGTTAAGTGTCACTCTGGTATGCCACGCTTTAAATGTTTTTCTGGCTATAAAAGAGCCTTTGTTAATAATTGACGCATTTTCAATACCAATGGTGTGGTTGTAGGACCAGGTGTGATTAGCAATTCTCGAACCCTTGGCCACAGTTTTGATGTTTCTTAGATGTTTTGTTTTCGAGTATCAAAAGCTCTGCCGGCTTCCCCAATTAAACACCACGAACAATTTGTGCAAGGAATTTTATACACAACGTTGCGATTGGTCTGCAAACATCTGAGAAACATCAAAACTGCGGTTCGAGAATTGCTAATCACACCTGGTCTTACAACCACACCAATGATTTTGAAAATGCGTCAATTTTTATCATTCTTTTTACCTGTCGAAGACTGCAAAGCTCGTAATTTAATCATTTTAGCCAGAGATCGATTTTAAATTCTTAAATACTTATAAAACAGATACAAAAAATTATTCCTAAACTTTTTTTTTCACGAACTCGAGCTTTGAAACATTTTATAATTATATTAATACGATCGAGTGAGTCACGACCGGTGTGAATGAAAGTCGTTCGCGAGGTATATACTTCATATTAACTTGATATAAATTGTATGAGGGATATCAAAACGTCAGATCAAATAAAAAATACTGCACATGCTTAACAAATTATGTATCAAGGCTTTGCTTTCAAAGACAAATGTGACGCCACATCCGGCGAGGAATACAGTAGTTCCAACTGGTCTGCGGTCTTCCCTATTTCAAATATGGTGGCCTAATGTGAACCCCCAAACACGAACGAAATGGCGATTTTGCCAACTCATCAAAGATTTCAGCCCGTCCGATCGGGGCTTCGGTTGAGGGAAAAGTATGTGTTAATGATAATATTTGTAGCTTTTGTTTTATTGTGTTTCGGAGCGTTCTTTTTTGTGCCAGATTTACGAGATAAGAATTACTTGGAAGATGCGTACAAGAGGTTTGTGGGTGCAAATGGTGCAATCGTACCGCTCAAACCACCAAAAAATCCCAGAGTTCGGGTCAATTTACGACCATCTGGTAGGTCATTGCAGTTATCAGTCGATTTATGGTTTTTTGTTTTGTTATTTTTACTCTTTGTTAAATCTTTGAATTTATCCTGCTCTCGAAGCCACATCAAACCGTCTGGCGCCATCGTATGGACTCTACCAGACACTGCATCCGACAATTGCGAACACTCAGCACGTTAATGTTAAAGTACCGGAAGAACATAGAGACCTAATGGAAAAGATAAAAGAGGAAAAGGAAAAGTTTGCAGCAGAAAGAAAAAAGAAAGAAGAGGAAGAGAGGAAAGCAAGAGTGGATAAACTTGTGAATGACGCGGTTATCGAGAAAGAGCCCGGTAGAGGGACAACCGGAGGCGAACCACGAGATGAGGAGACCAAACAGAGACGACAATTCGTCAGAAAGGTTTGTTGTATTTATATACATAACTAATCGAGCTAAATAAGAAGCAAAATGCACTTATATTTCATACTAAAACATAAGTCTTTCATTTTGGTGTGAAAATCTGCCTCTGCAATTAATCGAAGTACTTTACGACTGGGTCGATTCACCTGGATAACTCTCGCTTCAAACTTTATAGTTTACTTTATGAATTATTAAGTCGCTCGTTGTGTCTAAATGGTCACTAACAAGAGGTTTTGCACCGTAGCTTGTAAGCTACTTAAGAGGTGCAATAGTATTTCGCAAGATCCAGACAAAATAGAACCAGAAATAGTTCTATTTTGTCTAGAGTACATTGATATTGTGCACTTATGAGTTCTTTTGTCCACCTGTAATTTACAAGTTTCATAGACTCGAAGCTGTTATAAATGGGAAACAGGTGTTAAGATGGTTTTTGCATAATTATGTCCTATGTAAAGATTCTCAATCAAGGATGGTACAGATACTTTTTATGCAAAAAATATGTTAAACAGATCAAGAAACTATGGCCAGCACAGAATTCAGTGTATCAGTATAAGAAGAATTGCAAAAATTATTTCCTAAACTTTTTCCAAAAAAATAATGCAGATATGGAGTTTTGAAACTTCGTAAAATTCTGCTCTTATTATTACAGAGAAATGTATGGGAATACATGGAAACAAGGCTGGACGGGCATCACTTATCATTGAAAAACTATCCAGTTTCAAACCTTCATAATTTATAGATCTCTGTCAGTTGCGGCCAATCTTTAAGGAATTTGTAGCTTTACTATTATTGATATAATTTCCTGAAATTTACTCTTGACTTGTTTTCCCAATAGACTGAACATATTAATTTTCTATGCCAAGCTAGCATGATAAAGGTTTATTGAGCAAGCTTGGTGTGGAATCTGTACTATATATTTTTGTTGTGTTTTTGAAAATGTTTTTTTAACAAAAGACAAGCATGTACTCATCATAAAGGCTGGTTAACTCAAAACCCTAGCTGGGTCAAGCTAAAACTGAAGCTGCAGTATTTTTTTCCTAGGAAATTTTTACAGTTCTTATACATTAGACCATTTTGTCTGTACTAGTACCAATTTAATCTACTGTATTACTTGCTCCATTTGCCAACTATTGTACATCGGAGAAACAGGCAGAAAATTAAATGATTGATTCGTTGAGTACTTAAGAGATGTTAAAGCCAATGATGTTTCACTCTCCAAACCAGTTGCGCGACATTTTAATCTACCGGGGCACTCTTTTCAAAACATGCAAATTACCGGAATTTCTTTTTACATTGGCTCTAATTAATCCTGCAGAAGAAAGGAACAAAAATTTATTTTCAAACTTGGCACCTTGGCTCCGAATGGAATTAATGAGCAGTTTTCATTTGCCAGATTCTAATTCGGTTTTTTTACCAATCGCCTTTCACCTCACTGCATATTCGTACACATTTGCAGCTATAAAAGACCCTTATTCTCCTCACATTTTCAGATGCTCAGACAAAGAGCTAACACTCGAAATGTCAGCTTCTCAAACTTCATTTACGGCGTTGATAATTTATTTATCAAATCTTATCACAAGTTTCTTTCTACTTGCCGATGCATTGAACAGTTTTTTTAAAAACTATTCACCTCGAGTCTTATACATTTACTGTTTGAATTTTCTACAGAAACACTTAATAATTCAAAAAATATTACAGTTTAAATGAAATCAGTCTCTGTATCAGTGGTTGGTAACAACAACAAATAAGTTAAAAATGTAACCCAGTGTTAGTGCTAACTGGCCTTCAAACAACTGGGCCCAGAAGTCAAACATTTTTTGGGAGGAAGAATTTCGTCCTGTTTTCATGGCCTGTGTAAGAGTGATGTCAACCACCTCATTTCAGGCAGTCATTCCTGGCAGATAGCAAGAATCGGATTTACATCGGACTATCGTCGGTTACGAGTGATTTCACAAGTTACTCCTTATATTCAACATAACTAGATGATATAAAGTGATTTTAATTAATGTAAAATATCTATTGGCATCAATATTTTCAATAATTTATTTTGTCAACAAAGCGACAAAAACAACCCACGAAAAAAACCCGATCAATGACCGGAACTGTTCTTGTGTGAACTACAAAAGAATGCCGCCAAGTGCTGCTTTAGATGCATACGAACCGGTTGCAAGAGAACTTATTGAAGAGAATGATACTCCAAGCATTCTACTATCAATAGATACTTCTAGTTTTAATTGATAAAGAAAATTACAGCCACTTCATTCTGAGTCCCATGCAATCCTCAACTGCCTATTTTTTCTTTCTGTTTTTGAGTCATGTTTAGTTTCAAACCACCCACACTTCCTTCATCAACTGACAAATTTATGCAGAAGCAATTCAGATTATTATTTTTTTTTTGTATCTTACAATTATTAACTCCCTTATTTTTATTTTTATTTTTAGTATGTGTTGGGACCTACATATAGTGTTTGTTTACTTTTATTGTTTTTCTAAACTAGATGATGAAATTTGCCTGGGATGGTTATGTTAATCATGCTTGGGGTATGAATGAGCTTCGACCAATCAGCAAGACAGGGCACTCAGCATCCATTTTTGGATCAACTTCTATGGGAGCAACAATTGTCGATGCACTTGATACACTTTACATTATGGAGTTCAAAGACGAGTTCAAGAAAGCTCGAGACTGGGTGGCTGCTAGTTTGCATTTTGACCAGGTTAGTAACTATAACTGCTTTTAATATAACCCATTCTGTCCCAGTTAGGTAGCAAATGGTAATTAAAAATTTGATGCTGTCCAAGATGCAGAGACAGTATTTTTAAAGTCCTAGTCTGAGTATTTGAAAAGAAATGAATAATCTGAGACAGAGATATTACGATATGAAGAACTCAAGACTGAGACTTCAAATACCCAGACACCAGTCAATACTTTCAAGCAAAATAGAGATTTTGTGCTTTGTTTCAAATGCTAAGATTGTGAGCCATTTTGTGAGAAAATGAGAGACAGACAAAAAATAAAAAATACAAGTCCTCAAGACGTGACAAAAAACAATGAGGTTTCAAGAACTAGACATAATTTGCCAAAAAATTCATTATTAATTTTTTGTTAAGAGGCCATTTGCTACCCCTCCAGTTGTGTTGGTAAATTCTCCCATCTAGAGTGGTTAACCTTTTCAGTCTTAGTTGTATTCATTTGGTAAATCAGTGTTTTCCCTAGACGTGAAAGTAGGCGTTGGAAAAAAATAAGTAGGCATTGCAACAAACTTTTTATTATCCACTCCGCCTTAGAGTTTTTCTTTTTCAAACAAATATTTGAAAAGACAAAAAAGTAGGCGTCACAAACTGCAGAGTTGCCGTAGAATGCGACGGCCGACAGCTTATTTTGAAAACACTGTAAATTCTCCCATCTAGAATGGTTAAACCTTTCAGTCCTAGTTGTATTGATAAATTCTCCCATCTAGAATGGTTAACCCTTTCAGTCCCAGTTGTATTGGTAAACTCTTCCATCTAGAGTGGTTAACCCTTTCAGTCCCAGTTGTATTGTTAAATTATTCTGCATAGGATGGTTAACCATTTCTGTCCCAGTCGTATATAAACATTCCAACTAGAGTCAATACTTTCCATGGAATTAGCTTGGAAGAATTCTACTTCGTTTGATCAATTCCTATTTTCTTGATACCAAATGCTTTACTTTCTTTAAATGTTATTTCAGGAGAAGTTAGCTGTTGATTACTCAGTTACTTTGGTGTTAATGTTTACACTAAGTTTTCAGGAGAACCTTGCTTTGAATGCATATTTTTATTGAAGCCAACAGATGTGTCGGTCTTTGAGGTAACAATCAGATTTCTTGGCGGCCTTCTCTCTGCATATGCGTTTACTGGAGATGAGGTAAGATATGAAGGCAAGCTAATGGAGCGTATCTCTTGTGGATTTGTTGTTGTCAAAAATGATTATTTTATTGTTATATAATAATGTGCGAGTCAATTCCAACTGGGAGCATCCCCCCCCCTTCCCCCCCGGGCAAAACCCAGGCATTTGGAACAATTGGTCAAATGTCTGGCCCAGCAGGCAATTTTTGTGGTCAAATGCCCTGCTCCCGTTACTACTATGATGATTAAATGCCTGATCCCCCCAGTCCACCAGGTCGATATACCAAATTATTAGTTGTCAATTTTTTGATAAACGTAACTGTTTGGGCTCAACAGAACTGGATAGAACACAGGAACAGAAACTAAACAGAACATTGTGCTTCTACTATGCTTTATTCTCAACCTATCATGTTATAGAGGTTGTTCCTTGTTCCTTCTTCTTGTGGCCTATATACTAAATACTTGTGAGTCGAACAGTCATAAAATTATGGTTTAATGGTGAATTGTTAAGGTCACAAAATGAGACACTAGCTCCCACAGGACAAAGAAAAAGCAAATGCATGGTTTTCTTGTTTGATATATGTGACCTCAAACAGGAAAACTTACTTAATGGCTTTTCTGTTTCGCGACTTTTCTGATTTTACCCGTTGTTAACCCGCGAGCAACCCGTTCTTGAGCATGAGCAACCCATTGGTAACCCACGAGCATTCCGTTGGGTAAGCCGCAAGCATTCCATTGTCAAACTTGTGAGCTTTCCACTTCTGTTCGTACAGAAGCTTTCCACTAGTAACTCGCAAGCAAGGCAGTTGAATGGCTTTATCAGCGTTTCTGAGATCAACAGCTGGAACTTTTTTGATCCATGCATCTCTAAAATTGTCATGATCCATCAAAGTCGAAGAACATAGAAGCAGTCGTCCCATGTTCCAGTATCCTTGCCAGTGCAAAACCCCATTGCAATTCTGGGTTTTTTAGCATTCTCCTCTTGGTAAAAAAGAATTAGAATTTGTTTGCATTTCATGACGTTCGATCGTCAAGAGCTAGAAAAAGCAACACATTTTACCACTGGTCAGCAAAAGTTGGCAGTTTCTATGGCAATTTCAATTTCGCTCCAAGTTTAGTGCCAATCAGAAGCGCTTGAATTTGAAGACGAAAATAACAGCTTTGAAAGTGAGTTAAAAAACAGGACAAAAGCAGCCAATTTAGATCGATTACTTCAAATAGTTATTTTATGCCTAATACGAATGCGAGAAGCATATTGTTTAGAGTTTACTTGCTGTTGATTTTGTCATTCAAGGCTTGATGACTGAATTTCAAAAGTATGTACTTTGTTATTGATTCAAGTCAATTTATGTCCGGCTTAAAGTGTTTTAACAAATGTCTTGTCATTCGATCAACATATTTTTAGCCCTAACAGCCCCAGTTTTCTGTTATCATAACCCACGAGCTTCCCGTTGTTAAAATTTTCCATTGTCAAACCCGTGAGCATTTAGTTGGTAAAGCCATGAGCAACCTGTTGGAAAGTCGCGAGCAACCTGTTGATAAGCCGCGAGCAACCTGGCCTTTGATAAGCCACAATCAACCCGTTTTCAACCCACGAGAAGAAAACGGAAATGGAAAAGTAGACTTTTTAAGTATGTTTTCCTGTGAGAGGTCACATATAGGTCTTTTATGGTTGACAGTGACTGTGTTTGAAACTCTTCAGGCAAGTTTTTTGTCATTTGCAAATGCCCGGGGGACTGGGACACTGCTAGCTGCCAAATGTCTGGCCCCTTGGGACTCATCTTCTATCATATGTCTGGGGGGGAGGGGATGCTCGTGTTTGGAACTGACTTGTACTTAAATCCTGTTGTATAACAGTCCAGAGCTCAAAATTAACTTTTTTCTGAGTAGCCAGCAGGCTATGAGGCAAAAAATTGGTAGCCTGAGCTAAAGTTTTAGTAGCCACGATACAAATTTTCAGTGAGTAATCAGTACTACTACTACTAGATCGTAATTTCCAGACGATTACCCGCACGTCAGATTACCCGCACCGTACAAATTTTTCAATCATGGGAAAAATAAGTCGACAGATAACCCGCACTTAAAACAAAAGAATACTATAAATTATGTGATAAAAAAGTAGAGAACTCGCAAATTCGAAGCTACTTTAATATGCATACGGCATAGTTTCATATGAAATTCGATAAAATTTTTGTTTCTGTTACTTTGCTCCTTGTCTAAGTTGTTACTTTGTTCCATATGTAATTCGTTAGTCAAAGTTATTCTCCTTATTCACGATTTTTTGTTTTCAATTTGATAATATGAATATCCAATCTAGTGATCTCTGAGGTTTCATTATTTGTCGTAGAACTGATCGAGGCGCCATCTTTGATAGTATAGATTGAGGGAAAGCTGGGGCGAGTATGAGTTGTTTACGTGACAATTGCCTTACTCATTGCGCGGCATCATGAAATGAACATTGTGGTCTTTCTTCCAAAAGGTGTCAGGTACAAAAAACAAGCTTTTAAAATGAAAACATTGAAAAGTAATTGAAGCACAAACATATTATGAAAGAGATTTCTTTATGTGGTATGATTTGGTATTTTCAAACGTTATTAAAAGGCTTTAACAAGCTGTACTTTAGTCAGACAAATAAAACAAGTTTGATACAATTACAGACAGCTGGTGTTTCTCATTTTTCTTGTTTGAACAAATGACGGCATTACACAGATTTTATTAGAAGAGTTTATTTATTGTATCTTGGTAATTCTGTCTTACTCTTTCTTACTTAAGTACCATAATCACTGATTTAACAAAATATGCTTACCCGGAGATTTAAAAATCATCGCATTACCCACACCTTCGTATTACCCGCAGCAACAAATGATTACTGCAAAATCAATGCATTACCCGCGGGTAATCGTCCAGAAATTATGGTACTACTACTACTACTAGTTACTACTAATAATAATATCTAACGAGCTAATCGCCCTTACTTGCAGTCATGGACTGAATTGAGAAGGACGTAGCTCAACGAGGTCGGACCGAAAGCATGATAAGGCCCATATTGCTGCTGCTATACGGCCCATGCATGACCTCGGAGCACAGCTCCACAGCCAGATTGAATTAGCTGGGTGTCGATTTTGCATCTGTAGCTGTGTGTGCAAACTTGTAAATTTGTTTCCAGATGTGTTAGCCTGAGAAAACAGATAATCTTAGTTAATCGGTCACTAAGGTTTCACATGATCTTGCAGTAGCCAGCTCACTACATGAAAACCTATTAGGCAACATTCATTTTCTGGTAGCCTTGGCCACCTACAGGTTGTAATTTCAAGCCCTGAATACTATGGTATAAAATAATACTGTTTGTTCACTAAATGCAGAGATAATTGTTAACAGTAATGAAAGGAGTTTACTAATGAAGGGACAGGGCTTGAACAATTTTCAAAGTCTATTCTAGCCATGGGCTAGTAGACACCATAAAAATTTATGTTACTAGCGCAGATCTTGAGTTAGCTAGCTGGACTATCAAGCTTAAATTTTTACTTTTTGGATTAAAAGTGTTGTCATCTGTGAACTCAAAATTTGAATACCCGAAGAAAATTTCCATGTCTAAGTATGCTTTTTAATCAAAAAAAGATTGGAATGTAAATTTTGACCGAGCAGACCAGGGACTGGTAACCTGTGAAATAGCAGCAGTGAGTTATGTGGTTTTTGTTTAAAAATTTTCATTTCTGTTAAAAAAATGTCATAAAGTTTTTTTATTTCAAACAGTTTCAAGGGAATAGTTCATTGTTTAAAGTTATAACAATTTGACTATTGTAACCAGAATTGAATTTTTGTGAGAAAAAAAAGATTGTCTCTGCTTTATGCCTCGTGCTACATCATCATTGCACTCTTCAAGTTTAAAAAATGTAACAGGCCTGGCGGGAAAAGATTTTATATTCAAAAATTACTATCATTAAAGAGTTCTACTTTCATCTGGAACTTAAAAAGATAAGCTTGATAGAACTAAGTTAACATAAAATTTTATGTAGAGACTTATTCTAAACAGCTGCAATTGTGGAAAAAAGAAGTGCACTATCTTGTACATCCAGTCGTTACCAGACTTTCATTGATAGCTTTCCGTGATGCCTGGACCATAATTCATTAATTGACCAACATTTGATGGCAAAAATCACTTATTAGAGTTAGATTTTCCTTGAAATTGTTGTGAAAGTATTTTATTATTCACTCAAGATTTGTGCACTATCAAGCAAAGTATCCTTAAGCCTGTATTTTCTTATTCTCTGAGATATAAATTTAATGATGACATTGTGATTCAAGAACTGATGTGCTAGCCCGTTTGGCACAAATGGTTTCCATATTGCTACATAGCCCAACTTAAATATATGCTAACCCAGGCATCGGGCTAGCAGACATTTTGAACCCTGAGGGAGTTTAAAATAACATTGTTTGTGTCTGAATACTGAACATTAGAAAATAGTTATGATGTAAGAGGACACAAGGAAAGTGTTGACAGGAAAATTGATGGTAATTTTATATGATATTTTCCCCATAGTTTAGAATTGAGTGTTTTTGCCCTTTTTGCAAGGTTTCTTACAAGTGGTGTGTTACTTTTTTGCAAGATGTTTAAAATCAAAGCAAAGGAACTAGGTGACAAACTGTTACCAGCTTTCAGGACTCAAACTGGCATTCCATTAGCCATGGTGAATCTAGTCAGGTACAAATGTAAATAACTGCAGTTGTAAACAGTATCATTAGCACAAATAGGAGTAGTGAATGGTCCTTTAAAAATGAAAGTAACCACAAATGATGGCTTGTTTGAAATCTCTTCATTTTTTGTCATACTATGTATTTTGACTTATGCCAACTCACTGTCTTAGATTTTGTAACAAAAGGGCTCACATTCTCTGCATTTCCTGCAGAGCTCAAAATCTTGTCTTAGACAGGGTATACAATTCCACTCAAGCTGTCTTTGTCATTTATAATTAATATAGATAGTAAGTATTGATTTCCAAGTGATTTTGCTGTCTGGAATAGGATCAGGGTTTTGGGCCTGGTGCAAGACACCACACATATTCCACACCAAGTACCACCCCGACCCACTCTTCCGGGGAAACAGCTGTCCACAGCTTCTAACATTCAGGCACATGATACTTATACAAGGTTCATCCAGGTCCTTCAAACCCTAAAAGTCCTTAATTTTCACTTTCCAAAATTTGAAGTCCTTAAGTTTTACAAAAATCAGTCATGATCCTTAAAAAGTCATTAAATTTTTGCTTTTTCTTTGTTATGATGATTCGATAATCCCGGGAAATACATTTTCCAAGAATCTTAGCTTGAAAGGACAGAGTTTACTGAGTGGCTTCAAGCAGTACCTGGAGATCCGTACAGCGCTTTGTGCAGTCTTTGCCACAATATCATAAAAAGTCATGTTTTAGGTCAGTTCTGGTGGTTGATCAATGTCCCATGGTTAACCTTACAAAATCCTAAAAAAGTCCTTAAATTTTGCTTTGAGAAAAGTGGACGAACCCTGTTTATAGGGATCATTACAGGAACTGAACAATGAAGTATGTAGGGTAATAGATTTCCAAGAGATTTTGGTGTCTTGAATATAGGGTACAGGGTTTTGGGGCAGGGTACTGTGTTCTTTTGTTTTATAACACCGAATTCTATTTAAAATAATTTTATTTCCTCAGTGGAAGTGGTCATAATTGGGGCTGGGCCTCAGGAGGATGTTCCATTCTTGCTGAACTTGGAACTCTTCACTTAGAGTTTGTCTACTTGTCCAAGATCACAGGCAATCCAATCTATGCAAAAAAGGTCAGTGTTTATTTGTATGAAGGAACTTAATTTTATGTACAATGTGGGTTGGTAACTATGTTGAACAGTGGGACTGAGATATTTTCTAGAATGTTTTTCACTGTTGTGGATAGATAGATAGATAGATTTATTTTATGTACTTACTTGATTTAATTTATTTATTTTCTATTACTCCATCTACCTAGACTAGCACAGTTATGCTATTTGCTGATGGAGTCCACAAAGTATTATGTAATTTTCAACTTGTAACAATAAAATAAAGTGAAGTGAAAGTGAAACCTTTATTTAAGTAGCCTCTTCAGTTGCAATGGCAAACTGCTATCAATGAGAGCCCTGAGCACTTTTAATCTAAAACTACAATTTACAACAAGAAAACTAGTCTCTAGGGACAATTGTTATTTACACCTAAAACTTGTAAAAACTCTATTTTGAAAACTCAGTGTAAATAGTGCAACCATGGTAAAAAAAGGCTCTCTTGACGCACAGTGGGCACATTTAATAGCTTGCTCTGTCTAGTAGCGTGGGTATGAATTTGATAATTTGATTTAAAATAGTCCTTAAAGTACAACGGACAGCAGCCTTGCATGCACTTGTTTACTAGCTTATATATAATTTGATGTCTATGTTCTTCTAGCAATTGCCATCTGAGGATTTCCATTGCCGGGTCACTTTGCTACTTTCAATGGTAGCCCTGCCAGTTTGTTTCCTTGCATTTATACATAATATAGTCAGTAATTTATCAAGTACAAGTGTGAGTGGTATATTTTTCTTATATGGCAAAGCTAATGAAATAAAATGAAATGTAATTATACAGGTTCATCGCATCAGAGAGGTTATAAACGAAATTGAGAAACCTGGTGGGTTTTATCCAAACTATCTCAACCCCAGAACTGGAACTTGGGGATCTCGTAAGTATTATATCTTGCAAAAATTTTCTACAAAATAATTATTATATAATAATTTCTAAGCTGTTTTGATAAAAAGTAATAACTTGCACCTATCTCCTCTTAGCCAAGAAGATTGCCAGAGTGATGGATGGGTAATGTTAACATTAACCAAAAGTTAATTGTTATAACTACATAGTATAGCTCACACAGTCGTGAAAAGTCACAGATTTTCCTAAATGTTTTTTCTATCATGGAATTAAGTAAAAGTTTCTAAGGTCATAGAATTTCATTCACCATTCTCAGTGTGAACTCTGAATTTGCATTTAAAGTTGGATTGAAGTATCGGTAGCCTGTTCTGTTGAATAATAGATTTTTTGATTCTGCACTATTTTTGGGTCATGGAAAATGGCTTTTGGTCAATAAGTAAAAGTCATGAAACTTCAACTTTTGGTTGAACTTTCAAAATGGCAACAGGCTGTAAATTCAAATTGTGGAAATGACCAAACTAAATTGTTGGTGTTACATTTATGTACAGCTAGGATTATCAAATTTCAGCTGACACAGACTTAAACAAAATTTCTATTTGAGGCCATTATTTTAATGTTATAAAGTGGAGGATTCCTAATAAACTAAGGTAATCGCACATTTGCAGTAAGGTAAGCACTGAGTATAAAACTGTCTTTTAGAGGTTAGAATCTTTTTCCTTGCAGAACATGTTTCACTTGGCGCACTTGGCGACAGTTTTTATGAATACCTGATCAAGTCCTGGGTCATGTCTGGAAAGACAGACAACCTGGCAAGGAGAATGTATGATCAAGCAGTGAAGGTATTTAAGATTATTTTATTTATCACATAATAAAAAAGTCATTAATAAAGATTTAAAAATGGTATAACTGACAAAACAAAAGCAATAATTTTTATATGAGATAATTATTTATTAAAAACAACAATAATTAAATAACAATATGTATTATTAGTAACACAATTATTACTGTTATTATTCTTGATGTTATAACAGGGCTCAAAACAAAATTCTTCAAACCAGGATTCGTATACTTTTCAAAAAAGTGGTAAAACAAAATTTGGTTGCCTAACTAGATCTATGGTTGTTTTTAGGCAGTCAGCACCCACTCAAATAATGTTCCGGTTGAATAAAGAAACTTGTTGTTATTTCATAATAATTTTTATAATAAGTTTGAGATCAATTTTCTTTTTATCCTAAGAAATAGCTTAAGGTAATTCCCCAGTTTTGCATTGCACATTTTTACTGTGCATATTAGAAACTTTAAAATGTTTACACATTCTTGTCATATTCTAGTGAATGCTGAGCTCTCAAAGCCATTATATCAGAAGAAATAATGCAAAAAAGTAGTTTTCTTCAAAATATATGGAGCTTTTTGTTTAACTTGTTCCAGTCTCACCTCGACATAAGGTAAAAAAGCAAATGTTTTGCCAGTTTTCCTAGAGTTTCTCCTAAACAAGCATGGGTACCCCACAATATTTTTTGTCAATTAGTCAAATTTCAACAGGACTCTCTTAAGAGAAAAAATAGAAAAAAGTCTGAGTGTTACAAGTGTGGAAAAATATAAAAAACATAGACAAGAAGACACTGTTTTTTGAGGTATTGGAAACATAGTAATAACAAAAGCTCACAAAAAATTTATTGCCTCCTTTCCAAAAATGTTTTTGCTGAAAATTACAAGAAAGTTAATAACTCTTTTCGTTATCTTCCTTTACTTTCCTTATGCTCCTCGATGTTATCTTGGTTGGCCACATGAGGAATTTACATAGTTTTAGTTTCAAGCTTACAACAACAGAAAATAGCCCTGGAGGGGGTATTTGTATCAACCATATCTCAAAAGTTAACATGGGCACACCCCTTTTTTATTCCACTTTTGAAGTTTGATTGACAAATGAGGAAAGTTTGACAAAAATCTAGGTGCAGGTTCCATTTCAGTGGAATGACCTTAATAGATGGATTATAATATCTAGCTAGCTAATCGCCCTTACTTGCAGTCATGGACTGAATTGCGAAGGATGCAGCTCAACGAGGTCGTACTGAAAGCATGTTAAGGTGCATATTGCTGCCGCTATACGGCCCACGCATGACCTCGGAGCACAGCTCCACAGCCAGATAGAATTAGCTAGGTGTAGATTTTGTTGAGGGAGGAAAACCGGAGAGCCTGGAGAAAAACTCTCTGAGTCAGATTGAGATCGACAAATCTCAGCCCACATGCGGAACCCAGGACTTGATCCCGGGTCCACAGTGGTGGGAGGCATGAGCGCTAACCGCTCGGCCATCCTGACTCCCCTGTGACTGCAACCTGGAGGATGGTGATCCGCTCAATAGTCACCTGGAGAGCAGAAGTAAGATGTTGCAAGGTGCTGCATCCCTGATTCCGGGAAAAAAGGCAGCACTAAAAAGACTAAAAATGATAATAAAATTAATTAGCTAACCATTAATTTTGTGATCAATTTTCATTTAACTACAATGACTTACACCAATTTTTTTTTTTTGTAATTAAGAAGTTTAATTTGTTTCATCTAATAGACCATTGAAGAGAAACTCATTCAGAGGTCCCAACGGTCAAACCTGACCTATATTGCTGAATACAAGTATGGAAGACTGGAACACAAGATGGACCACCTGGTATGTAGCAGGGTTGAAAGCTTCTTAAAGTTTATAATGTAATTGACCATTTGGAAAAAAAGATGGCCGCTGTACACTGGGGTTTCAAATCACTGCCACTGGCAACTGGCAAATTTTGCCATCTACTTCTTAAATCACTGCTGCCTACTTTTCAAGTTTCTTGCTTCAGAAACACCTAAGGATACAACTGCCTACTTTAATAAGGTCTGCTGCGTACTTCAAAACTAAATTGAAACCCCTGCGTATATTGGACCACAACCTAATAAAAATAAGCTTTTTGTTATGATATTTTTGATGTGAAAACGTCCTTAAACAAAAACTGCGACCCGGAGGCTTGATTTTCTTAAGCGATCTATCATGGTTGTTTTTCATTGTTAGGATTCAGCCAATCCGCATTCATTTCAGGTGTCACTTATTTAGTAAACAAGGTCCTGGATTTGCTTGAAAAGGTCCTGGAAAAGTCCTTGAGTTTTACATCCAGTAAATAGTGGCAACCCTGAATACAGTAATACATTTCTGGCTTGTCCTCCTCGACCATGTCTTTCCCATTTTCCCTCTCTTTTTTCCTAGTAAGGCTTAATTGTGAACAAAAAAACCCAGAAAATTAAGAAAATGTGTTGAAATGTGGTTCTCATAGTCTTAGAAACTCCAGAATTGACAGCTTCGCGCTGTAATTTTCAAGACAATGGCATGCTGGTGACCAGCATAGTGCATTCCAGCGTGCAGCTGTTGTATTCACTATTTTTCTCTGCTGTTGTTGTGGCCTTATCACCCTCATTGCTTAAGTGTTAATAAAGTCTATTGGGAAACAAATTTTAAAAATTATATTTATTTTGTTCATGTAGGCCTGTTTTACAGCTGGAATGTTTGCACTGGGAGCAGAGGGTACTACTAATAAAAAGCACTTTATTGATATTGGAGCCCAACTGGCAAACACATGCCATGAATCATATGTTAGAACAGGTAAGACTGGTTTCTCAAATCTAGCCGGCTGGCAGCTGATTGAGTTTTTTTTTGTAGTTAGTTTTTTTTTTCTATGTTGCACTCTTTCTATTTCATTCCAACTATAATTACAAAATTAACTGATTTTTTTTTTACTGAAGAGAGGTATGAAAAAAAACTTATAGAAAAACCAAATTAAAAAGGATTGGAAGTGAGATTTGCTGATTCAAAGCATTTCTTCCACGTGTGCATACAGATATTCTCTTGCTTCTACGTCAGCTCTAGGACTTTAGCTATAGAGTAAGCTTAGTGTTTGCCACTTTTTTCTAAAACATTCAGAGCATTCTTTTGTTACTATTGATGTAGTTTCTAAAACTTGAACAGATTTTAGGTTTTGTTCAAAAGCACTAATTACAGGTTTGTTATTTTTGAATTTACACTTGTAAATAAAACATTTTGCTAACAACAAGACATGATTCAATGCACTCGATTTACTAGTTTTGAGAGGTGTTATATCTAAGCAATTTAGTGTACATAAAGTAATAGATGATTTCAATTTGACATTTAACCATTCTTCTAGTTCTTTCCAAAATTCTGCTGTAATTATATTTGCACTCCCCAAAAAGATTGAGCCAATTGAGTTGCCTCTTTTAGTGGTTTAGACACCTCAAAAAGTTGGGTAACCACTTCCAACTAGCATAGAAGAAAATTAATTTCAACCTGAAAGTTCTGCATGATAAACAAGAACTGTTATATGGTTCTGTTGTTAAAACTAGACACCACATAGTCATGAAGTTAATTCTATATCACAGTAACCAGAGTTAAAATAACTTATAAATGCTCTTGGGCAGTATTTATGATGTTTTATCTTTTGAGCCACATCTTTTGTCTTCATGCATGTTGCATAATTTCACATCCTTTATGACTTTTCTTAGCAACTGGAATTGGGCCAGAAGCATTCAGATTTGAGGGAAGCTTTGAAGCTGAAGCAATTAGACAGAATGAGAAGTACTACATTTTAAGGCCTGAGGTCATTGAAGGTTGGTTTGTTATGTGGCGGTTTACACACGATCCCAAGTACAGAGAGTGGGGATGGAAAGCTGCACAGGTTGGTGATTACCCTTTCAGTTTTGGTTGATGTGCTGGTAAATTCTCCTAACTAGAGCAGGGTGTGAAATTAGGGGGGGGGGGGAGCCGGCAAAAGCCAGTTATTTTGACCGTAGGCCTTTAAAATTGTTGTTAAATCACAGATAACCGGCCAAAAAGGGCCGGTTAAAATCTCGAGCAAATGTCACGCAAAGTTACAAGTGAGCTCATCTATTGTTAAAATCAGTCTTGAAGCTTGTCTTTGATTCTCAATTCCCTGCATGTCAGGAAATCACATAAGACTGCTTGAAATCTGAAACAGAGTAAATAAAACTGTCTGTACAGACGGCATAATGGGCATGAGTGAGTGAGTGAAAATAGATCAAATTCGTGTTGTCGTTTGCCTAATAATTCTTGTTTAATTTTGACCTGGGCCGATTAATTTCTTGTTGAGCCGGCTGAAAACTGGTCTGGGCCAGTTAAATAAATCCAACTGGGCTGGTTGTCAAAAATCTTAATTTCATACCATGTAGAGCCCATACTTTCATAGTTTCCAAATTTGGGAGAATTTCACATCTAATCCTTGAGTATTTTGCTTTGTATTGTCAGATCTTCGTGTTCAAAAAATTTCACTTGCAGCAAATGATTAGCTAGAAGACCGTTATAAACCAAATGGACAGCTGCTGCTGTACACTGAAACAGCTGTTTTTTTTCTCTTAAAGCTACATGAATAAAAAATATCTCATAAACTTAGTTTTTCAGCCTGTACTAATAGTTTTTGTTAAGTAATTGGCCATGGTTTAATTTTAAACTATGCTTAATAAGCCCCCCATTTAGAACTTTAGAATTTTTAAATACTGTAAGGTTCCTCCCCCCTCCAAACATAAAGACAATTGAGCTAAAACATGCTGTGAGGCGTTTAAAATCATGAAAACATTTTGTTAATGGTTGTATCAGTTTCAGTTTTTGTAGCTACTGCGCATGCATGACAGTAGCTACAATGCTATTGTTTTGATGGATAGAGTCGACTTTAGGTTGGTACGTCGTGTAAGACTGCACAAATTTTCCCGTGATTTTCTCCCACTATAACTTGTAACCACAAGACTTAGTCACACAAAGACTCCCGAGAATTTTCCTCACTGCTTGATGAGAAAACAATGCCTCGTGTGTTTATGTTATTGCTAGCCGCATCTGAGCTCGCTAAGAAAAATCCATTGAAAATAAAATATCGAAAAGATATTGTCGAGTTGTACAAACCTATTGTTTAGGCCAAGCACCGACCATTTTCCATGTTGCATAATGTCAGTCATTTGTCAAAAAGCCACTTATCTCGAACAATAGGGCTAGTCATTCAATGTATAAATCAACAACCTTTTCTAAAATATTTGTACATTCTAAACAGCACCGAATTCACATACCTATGGAAAGTGCCAATTATAATGCCAGGGGGACACTGAGTTACTAGTTAATCTTGGTAACTGGACTTCATGTTATGTTTCTGTCTTTGGCTATTGATGATTTTTAAATAAGCCCTTGCACTCTAATATGTAAGCCCCCATCTCTATAAAGTCCACTTCTGAAAGGTCTAAAATAATTTTATCATAAAGCACTACTACATTAATTCAGCCTTCTCACATAACAAGGATGATCTTACAGGGTTTTCGGTCTGAATACCCACTTTATAGTAATCAATTTACACCAAAATTCAAAATTCTACTTGACCGCTGTTGTTTACTTAACATATTTCACACACAAAACCTCAGGCTGGTGACCTGCAGACATTGTGCTGGCTTCCATTACCAAAATTTGACTCTTACACTTTGTTTTACAACTATCCACAACACCACACACAATCTCTTTAATTATACAACCTCTGTTTTTTTTCCTGATATACATTAAATTTGTTTTACATTGGCTCCCATTACTAGATGCTTTACTTTATGCTTTTCGCATCAAGCTATACACAACACCACACACAATCTCTCTTTATTTACATTTAGTCACCTAAACTGAAGCACAACATTTCAACCTTCTCACACAACAAAGATGATCTTACGGGGTTATCGATCAAAATACCCAATTATGCTATCTCTGTTGTGCTTTTTTTTGCACTTGGGTTGAAAAACTGAAGTAAAAAAAATCAGGTTCAGCAACTAACACTACTACAGAATCACTTCATAATAACAAGGCCAGTATTCAAAAATTTTTGCTGCTAAACTGTGAGCAAGCAGGAATTCATATAAATCAAAATCTAGAAAAAATGCTATTTTCATCGGTTGACTCCCCTTTTGAAACCAGATTTCTTTTTGATGCATCCAAGGTGCCCTACTGCATGTTGCCCTGGAGAGAGATTTCAATTGGAAGATACAAAGCTCAAAGACAAACAGATGCATTACACTTTTTATATACTGTATTTCGATGCAAGTTGAAACAAAAGTTACATAATGTAATATAGTTCATCTGCAGGCAGCATTATCATAACCTTGGGATACTACCGCCGCCCAGTTGGTAAGGCGCCAGTCTGTTGTGCAGGAGGCCTGGGCCCGATTCCCGGTGCCGGACCTTCACTCAGGGTCTTAAAATAACTGAGGTGCTGCCTTTGCTCCAACACCTGCAAACTGTTAGACCTTCGCATCTTCTCGGATAAGGACATTAAACTGTAGGCCCTCGGAGTACAATAACTCGGTTGTAAGGCCTGATGGGTTCTCCGACTACCTAAGAGTAGTGAAACTAAATAAATAAAATAAATAAATAAAAAAATCTACTGTAGTTTTATTCTTAGGTGTTGTTTACACAATACCAGTTAATTTTTAACCGGTCGAAAGTTTGCACATTTAGGTGTTTTGTTTACACAGAAGTGTTTTGTTTTCAGCCAAACCACACTATTATTAACATTTGACTGGCTATAGTTGAACAAATTTTCATCCTTCAAAACTGAGGTTAATTGCTTTAACTAGTTAAGTTTTTGCATGTGCAATTTCATGTGGTAATTTGCTGACAAATAACCATGGGCTCTTTAAGTGTGATTTCAAATTGCCGGTCTCAAGTAAACAAAATGAATTTTCATGCAAAGAAAGAGCCAATTTCAAGTAATAATAACATACTGTGCAAGTTTTCAAGCAGTTAAAAACTTAGCCTGTACCATATGCATGTAAATGTAGCCTTAATCACTAAGTGTAGTTATTTTGGTTCAACAGAGTTTAGAAAAGTACTGCAGAGTTGATGCTGGTTACTCCGGTATAAGAGATGTTACAACCTCATCAGTGAGCCATGACGACGTTCAGCAAAGTTTCTTCCTGGCAGAGACACTAAAGTACTTGTACTTATTGTTTTCTGACGACTCCCTCATACCACTTGATAAGTGGGTACTAAATACCGAGGCCCATCCATTACCAGTAATTGGAAAAGATGAACTGGCCAGTAGTTAGATAATGTTCATAATATTAATAATAATGTAGTTAACAAAAATTATTAGTATTTAACTTTTGAGAAAAAAGCCCATCAATTACCAGTAATTGGAAAAGATGAACTGGCCAGTAGTTAGCTAAAAGATGAACTGGCCAGTAGTTAACTGTTAATAATAATTTAGTTAACGAAAATTATTAGTATTGAACTGTTGAGAAAAATCTTGCCTAACAACTGGCAGAACAAAATGTGATCGAGTCAACAGATGCATGCAGTCATCGTATTTATGAAGTTCTTCAAACCTTTTTCATCAAGGACAAACTGAAGGTCTCTTTAAAAACAAAGTTTAGGCCTACTTATTTCAATGCACTTTCATGCAAGAGTTTGATTTGCAAGAGAACTTCTAAAAAAATAGTGTCAAAAGCAGGTTTTAGAATTATACGCTTATTTTTATCAAGAGGAATCATGCTTTTGTTGTCTCTGTAGCTTAGTAGTACTCGTTTGCTTTTCTGCTTTGTTGAAAGAGTACACTCACTTGCTAATTAGTGTAAGTTGGTGCAGACGGTTACTCTCATATTCTTTTAATACTTCTTGTTCTTCACTTACCCGTACTGTGTGTGTCCGTGTCTGTTTATTTCTCCTGAACGATTTGGCAACTGTAATGCTCTCTGCACACACAGTACAGGTAAGTGAAGAACAAGAAGTATTAAAAGAATATGAAAGAGTACAGCTTTTGACATTTTCTGGAAATTGTGCAAGACATTTTGCAGGGGAAGGGGTCCTCAGTGTAAGCAAGTAAAGAAAGCTAATATAAATGCTAACTTTTTATTCTCAACTTTTCTTATGTTCATCCACACAAATGTTAATCTAAGAAGTACCCAGAAAAGGATCTCTAGAAAATACATGTATTCATTGCATGTCAAGTGTTAAAATTTGTAAACAACATCTGACTGTGGGTAACCATTAATAGAAAGATGCAACTCTTTCAGCACAAAAAATCAAGAAAACTTGCTCTTCAGTACCTTTATTTTTCACAATTATTTCCTTTGAAAAATGTTGATTTTATATACAGTACAGTCATTTTTTAAGTGTTCAACATTGAGACTTTAATATAAATTATGCCTTCTAACTTAGTAATGTTAACCTGCTGTTCTCATTTCTGAACACCGTTTCTTCACAACTATAGTTATAATTTAAGGTAGGTATGATCACATTCGTGAACTCTTACTGAAAAAGTTGATTTAAATCCTTTTGGCGCCAAAGAGTACAAAAGTTGACAGATTGGGAAGGCCTCACTGTGTAGAGCTTAGCACTTCATTTCAAGAGAAAAAATGGTGCCAAAAGAGTTAGGAAACAAAACACAGCTGCATGCAGTGTCTGCACAGACTAACATTTAACTATGAAAACAAGATGGCTGTGTTTTACCCTTTTAAAGGAAAACAATTTTCAACCATGTACTATATGCACAGGGTATTATGCAAATGCACCAATCAGAGTGCATGATTTATCTTAAGAATATTTTTAATTATTGTTTAAAATACTGTGGTTTTCTGGTTTATACTACCATTACACTCTTTTGGGCCTTACACTTAAAACAAAATACCATTAGTTATTCACCTTTTAGTTGCACCATTTATTCACAAAATTTCTAAACATGGAGACCAACATAGTTCTGAATTGGGGATTTTGGCTTAAAACCCAAGTATTTTTGGAAACAAGATTTTAACATCCAAAATTTTAAGATTATAAACAGTAAAATATGAAGCGTTGTAGAAGTCACGTTTATTTGTCAAAAAATTTCAACTGGAAACAAATTAAGCTATATACCAGCTTCAAGTTTTTATTGTTTACCGACAATGATGTTCCTTACAAGTTTCTTTCCATGTGTTTTAATGCATAGTTTCAGTGTTTTTACTCTGAAAACTGTAATTTAAACTTTGTTTTGAAATGAAGTAATTTTTTTTATTACTTAAAAATGTCAGAGTATTTTCCAAAACAACTGTTTGTGAAACTGCTCTGCTTTGTAAAAATTTGGGGTGCAACTTAATAGTGAAAAAAAAAACTATAATGCTGATTGTATTTGTTTTCGAAAGTATTATGTTTCAATGATAGTCCTTTTTAAAGCTGTTTTCTTCTCTTACTAGGTTTTTGTATCTTGTTATTGTTAAGTTGGTTTTTCCTTTGTTTGTTAATTCGCCCACATTGTCCACCTCAACTCGTGAGAAAATAATATTCTTTACGTCAGTTTGGTTTTCTGATACAATATCTATCTTGTCATTTTTCCAAACCTGTAAGTAAAAATAATAATTTTGTTTATGACACATGTTAGTAATAATTATTAAATAAAATAGGAAAGATCAATTTAGCAATAAAACTTTTGCAAAATTCTCCAAGACTGTTTACATGAAAAATTGGATTATAATTTGGAGAATGTAGCATGGCAATGAAAATAGAAGCTTACCACTTTTCTGGATTATTTTTCGGGAACAACATTTGTAATAATAATTGTATCAGTGAAGATTCATTAGTGATAATAAATTATGTGATTATAGTATTGTTGTTTAATTGGTCTTGGCATCTTGCTTCAGTACAAAAACCCATCCCTGACCAGTTTTTGCCATAACTGCACTTAAAATAAAAAATAATCTATAGCAGCCAGGCCTGTTGCCAGGATTTTTTGTGGGGAGGGTGCAGCGTAACTGAATGAGGAGGCGACCAACCTTAAGGTGTGAGTCTCGGGGAAGATCAGGTTCATGATGGAAATGTACAACAGGCAAGAAAAACCAAGCTTAAAAACCCAGTTATTAAAAACTATAGTTCCAAATGACTGTTTACTAAATTAAACTAATTAGTACATTTTTGATGATAAACAAATGAATACATTTTAGATGATTACAAGTAAAATTGATGATAATGATCACTTAGTTTGAAGCATATAGTGCATAATTTTGCTATTAAAAGATATACAATTTACCAACTGAAGATTTCTAACACATAAAACGACAACTTTGATTTTTTGGTAAACATATTTCGACAGTGTCTTCTGCCAGAGAATCGTGTTCATCAATCTAATTTATTATAGTAAAGTCTGAAATTTGGACAATTGAAGAAATTATTTTTGATTCACAAGTTGAAATCTCAGAAAAAATTTGAGTCATGGGTTTAATTCCTGTTAGTAACTAAGAATATTTTTTCTGAAAATTTACCTTGTGAATTGATAATTTCCTTAACTACAGTACTTCAAGATGATCGATTAGGCATCAACATTCTGTGACTCACAAATCAAAGAAGTGCTTGACCACACCCATTTGGAAAAGCCCTGACTCAATATCCAGGTCCAGCATTCCAATAGCCAACTTGCACTTTAATTATTATGCCGCTATTGTATTCACCATAATTCTATTATAGATCGATCAGTAACAATTACAAATTATTTGTCATTATTATTCAGGACTTTGTATAGAATAATAATAATATCCAAGTCCAATAAGGCACTGAAAAAGGCAGTCCAAGATGCTGATGAACCATGCATGCAAAAAATCTCAAAGTTGTCATTATTTTTTTAAATGTGTTAAAAATCTTACTTAATCATCCATTTGGGAATACAATTTACCAAAAGCCACACTAGTTCCATTGGTTTATCAACACAACAAAAATGGGGAAATGCAGTCATACTACTTTTACTAACTTCTACAGTTTTATCTCAAGTCACTATAAAAAGCATGCTCTATTAAGGGTCATTTCTTTTTTCCTTAAAAAAAACCTGATTTTCTTGCTGCTGTGTTTGCTTCATTCTACAAAGCATTCAATGTCAAACCAAGAGTTGTCCAGTTTAAATTATTTGACTTTTTTTTTGACAGGACATAAAATTATTTCTGTAAGCTACAGAATTTCGAACAATCGAAGGGTGGGTACAGTTTTAATAGTTCTTTATTATGAACTAAATTCACAATAAATGGATTGAACAAAAATCTTACCAAGACAGATCCTTTGTCAACTTTTTCTTTGTTCAAAAACAGTCTCCCTCCAAACATAGCATGCTGTAGTTTTCTTTTTGATAACAACAAATTAATTTATTAATAATAATGATAATAATAACAAAACACTCATATAGCGCCCTGGTGCATGCTTCTAAGGCACTGTTATAAAATTTTGTATTTAAAAATTGATTCTTTAAAATGTTCAGAATAATCTAAGATTACCGGTAATTACGACTGAAAATGTGACTTGTAAAGGTATGTCTTAAGCTTTTTCTTACAAATATTTATGTTGTTAGCCTTTCTGATATCAAGCAAGAGATTGTTCCAAAATATAGGTGCAGAAGTATAGTTAGGCCTTGGCGGATTGTGCAAGCATAATTTTTGGCATATTTGGGGAAAAAAAGTATAATTTCTTAAACGAGCACTGTCATGGCATAATTAGCAAATTTTAGCACTTTTGGAGCATAAATTAATAAAATTTAGTAAATATGGTGTCATAAACAGATTAAATTTAAAAGTAGTATCGATTTTGTTTTGACATGCTTAGTGTACGAGGCCTCTTTGGCAAATTTTGTGTGCGCAGTTAACCTTTTGGGGGAGTCTGACACTGGTTTCCCAGTTTGAGTTAGTTTAAATCAAGAGAGTTCTATATTCTTTTGGTTAAGTCATTATCTACACAGTCATGTGATCGCTAAGTTGTTGAATGCATTTTACAAATGGTTTAGAGATGCGAGCAGCTGATTTGGGCAGCTGAGGGCCGAGACAAACTGCCATAAAATGCTAAACACAAATAAATTTACAATTACAACAGTTTATTTGAAAAACCTAATAATTTGGTGTCCCTATTGCATGCCTATATGCACAGAATCTAGGTCATTTTGTGAGCATAATTTCGGAAATCAGAGCATAATTTGGGAATTCTGACAAAATTTTGGCAAAATTTTGAGCATTGCTAGTAGCATAATATGCCACTTTTAGGAGCAAAATCTGCCAAGGCCTAGCAGCGATGGTAAAGGCTTGTTTTCCATAAGTTTCTAATCTGTACTTAGAGCAGCAGAGGAGGTTTTTGGATGAAGATCTGAGACAGTGAACAGGCTTAACGTAGGGAGGGGCACGGTTGTGAAGAGCTTTATAGGTAGTTAGTAGGATTTTGAATAATAATAATATAATAATAATATGATTCTTATATAGCGCTATTTCTCACAAGATCCAATAGCGCTGTACATTATAAATAAATAATAC
>JAOBAT010060407.1:7967-25655 GCA_026413305.1 Hydrozoanthus tunicans | reverse complement strand
GCAAAGGCAGCACCTTCTCCTCAGTTTTTTTAAGACCATGAGTGAAGGTCCGGCACCGGGAATCGAACCCGGGCCTCCCGCACGAAAGACTGGCGCCTTACCAACTAGGCTCACCAGGCGATAAAGTTCAGGTAGGGTATTTGCTGTTTTCCATGTTTTGCGAGTTCAAAAAGTACTTGGCATTTCTACACCCAACACGGGGCCAAAACAATATTGAGTGTTCCATGGAGTAAAAGGAGTTTACTCTTGAGGGTAAAGTTTACCAAAGCCTAAACAAATCAAAATGCAGAATTTTTATTCTAATTTCTTTGGCGGTAAACTTTGCCCAAAATTGGCCAACCACAGCCTGATTCAGAGTATATTTACACATGATCAGAAAGGGGTAAATTTTACCCAATCTTAGCCAATCACAGAAAAGGTCAGTATAAAGTTTACTAAATATGAGAAAGACATGTTTGCGAAAATTCAGGTGTTTCTGCATACCTGATGCCACCAAATTATATTTCCTTTGTTGAGAATTAGCCAAGGTTGTTTCGGTGCTTTCAGTTCACAAATTGGAAGCAAAAACTCACACAGCAACAAACGTGTTATCACGCGCTTTCACAATAGGTTCAGTTCATGTCCTTGCACATACTGATTGATGGTTCCCAGATGATGTTTTTGAAGCCCTGGAAATCCCTGGAAACCCCTTGAAAATCCGCCTTAAAAGTTCATAGAATTTTGTTGAAAAAACTAAATTCGCCAAGTGATGCATTTTTTTTGTTTCAAGTAACAATTAAAATCTTAGTATTTTTTTTATAATTTTAGTCGTTATTTTTGCATGTCGTTATTATAGCTCGATATTACGAATTTTCATGACATAAACTGTTAAAAAAATTGTCAAAACGGGTGATTGTAACGTTATTATTTTCATTCTGGGTTTAAAGAGCCCTGGTTAAGCCCTGGAAAAACAAAAAAACAGCCCTGGAAAACCCTTGATTTTGTATATTCTGAAGGTGTATGAACCCAGAATTAATCTCCTTTTGGTTTTTGCCCGAGAAACGAGAAATCCCTTTTAAGATTCAGAATCAGGATTAGGATTTCTCCAAGAAATGCGCCTCTAGGAGTTCAAGAACTAATCCAGGTGCTCGCTGTATATTCCACCAGGTCAGGCGCGTATTCGAGTACAGATGTCGGCCGCACACTCTACTGAGGAAGTTGAGAGATGCATTGCGGCCTTTGTGGAAGTTGGGAGACAGAAAGGAGTGATTTCATAACAACCAAGTCGCACAGTACAGTTTGTTAAAGAGTTTGGTGCTGTAGAACGCGAAAGCCACTGCACAACTCGATTATTAACAAGAATGGAAAAAAATATTTTAAGTGCGTAAGATTGATCAATCAGCTTCATGTAATGAACTGAGTGTCTTCAAGTCATGAATATTGCCTCCCAAAAATGGCGTGTTTTGTAACAACCTGGAATTAGTTTTAAGGTAGAATCAACTCGAATTTTTAAGTTAATGGTTAAGTTAACTAAATACAGCTCATCGAGCTTACACTTGTGAACATTTAGATGTTCGTATAAATAGTTGGGAACGACAAACCTTTCCAAATGTAACTTTTTCTTTACGTAAACATATTTATAACTTTTCTTGTTGCTAGACCCGATATAAGAATTGGAAAGTTCCTCTGTTGACGAAGTTTTAAAACTTTCTGTTTTCGTTTGTTCATCTCGTCTGTCTAGCTGGAAGCAATGTTTTGTATTTAACTGGGACAGAATTGTTCTTCTGAAGAATGAAAATATCTTGAATACTGTTGCGTTTGCTTGCCTAATAATAATAATAATAGCAGCAAAAACACCAAGGGTGCATATGTACATTGAAGGACTGAAATAAAAATGTTTTATTATCAATGAAAGAGTCGTAAGGGAGGTTCTTCCCTTCTCTTTGTAAAGGCGAATTGTTGAATATACCTCATTTCTGCAAAATAAAGCCAATTCTCGTGAAAAAGCTCTATTTGACGAAAATGTAGTGAGAATTCAAAACTAAATTAGCTCTAAAGCGCGAAACCTCCTTAACAGTTACCTGTTACCTATCCTCTACACGCCTCGTGGCGCATTTAAGGTTCCACAGAATGCTTCCATTTCTCTCTGTTGGCTGCGATAGTTCTTGCTTCTTCCCACGACCGCCAACGTGGAAAATGAATAGTGGATTGATGTGTTTGATAACAAGTGTCTTAGGAGAATCCTTAGTTTAGATTGGAAAGGTCATGTCACAACTCGGGAGCTGCTGGAGAAAACAGGAATTAAGCCTTTGAGCAAGGAGGTAAAGCGGCGCAGGTTGCGGATGATAGGCCACATTTTAAGACAAGATAAATATAATGACCAACACTGCAATGACGTGGACTTAGGTACAACGTCCTTACGTTCCAATTACCCATCTTCATGACGTGTTTAGGATGGACTAATGGTCTCAAGGGCTTCCGTGTGGCTTTGACCCCCACGCGTTATCAAAACTCTGATGGTATGAGGATTCCCAGACTATGTAAAATCATATTTTTCCTGGTTTCTGTAGTGCATTACTTTTTATGGGGGCGGGCTATTAATCCTCGGCCCAACCCCCAACCTGGAGGACCAGGAGGTCACTCTTAGTCTTGTCCCAACCCTTCGACCTGTCGGCATTGGTGATCCTACCAGGTGTGTACATGACACCAGCCGACATAGTTCTAGGGGTCGCTAGAGCACACAAAACACTCCACCTCGATAAGGTGGTGACCCCAACGGAGCAGTAACAATAATGATGATAATAATATTAATAATAAGTAATTATAATTGAAATGAAAGTAACAATTACCTAATATCTCGCTTTCCATAAAAGAAGAAAGCACGATTTAAAAACAGATGTGATACTTGTTTTTCTTGTTAGGAATCCTAGGCAGTTTTAACTCTGAAAACATCAGAGACCCGAGTAGATCAGCGACTAAATATATAAAAGTGGAAATGTCAGCACTGCTAGGGACAGCGGTAATAAACGTAGAAAAAAATGAATTTCAGAACCTAAGTTTTTGAAACTTACAAAAACAGGAAAACATTCAGTACACATGCACATATCTGAATTTTCTAAACGTTCCAAAAAGAATGGCCTCACAACGTTAAAATATGGTCCGAATATAGATGGGTAAAAGCACTAACCACTAACACCATAAAAAGAAAGTCTTTAAATTTTTAACCTCGAATATTGCGTTTTTAGCGTTCTGATTGGTTCACTCAACCTCGAATATTGCATTTGTAGCGTTCTGATTGGTTCATGCAATCTCGGTTATCAGTTCAATACCGAATTGACCATATATGGAAAGTGTAGTGTTGCAAAGTTGAAATTTGGTTCTGAATAAATTTTAGCTGTCATTTTCAAGTTGATAGGTTTGGAAAGTTCAAGAAATCTAGTAAAACAATTACTCCATTCGCGCTTGTTGGATATGAGATGATTTTTAGCCAACTCGGCGCTACACGCCGTAACACGCGACTTTTTTTATGATTTAATACAATCTGATACCAACGCGCGACCTTGGAAGAATCGTTAAATACACATGCATTATACACAAAATGTCTCCGTTAATTCTTCTCTAGAGAGCCAAACTTGCTTGGAACAAACTAGATTATTGACATCGTATTTTTCCAACTGAGACTTTTTACTTAAAAAAGTCAAAACCAGCTTGAATAAACTTACCTTTTATTCACGTATTTTAATGTAGTTCTTTTATATTCAGTCAACGGGAAGGAAAATGCCCGGGGGTCGATTTTTTTTATTTGAAGAGGAGAGGCCAGAGTAATAATACTGATTTTGGGGTGAAAACTGAAATAGTTCGTTACATACTATAAACTATTGGTCAGTGACAATCAGGGCTGCCTGTGAACTGAACCTGACAGTTGTAGCCTGGGTTCAAATAAACCGGAGTGAGTTGTGACAAGAGTCATGGCGTCGACAGAAGCGGATAAATCAGGGTCGTCGGATGAGAAAAAACCAAAGAAAAGCATTCTGAAACATAATGCAGAAAAGCATCGGTAAGTTTGAAAATATATTTAGCTGCTGAATAGACTTTGAGGACACGTCAAACTAATTTGAATTAGTTTTTTGGATACTTGCGAGTATTAATCACTTCAGAAGTAGTAGTTGTTTGTTGCCGTGAATGAGTACACGTTCTACAGAGGTAATAGATTAATCCGAGAACATTTGGGTTTTTAGTTAAGAATTTGTATTTATTTTGACCGGTTACTGAGAATCAGGAAATGTCGAAGAATGCAGAAACATAGTATAACTTTCCAACGTAATGAATTTTTAAACACAATTTCCTCGATAATCCGAGCGCCTTTCTCGCCTTTGTTAGTGGGCGCCAATAACCGCATCTTATTTTGTTCAACCTGTCATTAACACTTTATGCTGTAAATTCTAGTGCTTAATTACTTAATATCCTTTCTTAAAAGTGTGTGAATTTTCAAAAGAGAAAATGAAGATGTGACAGGAAATTTCCGAGACTGTTGGTGTCAGACAGCGAGACTGCTGTTTATGTACCTCGACTTCTGTTGCGTTAAAAAAATCCCAACGAATCAACTAGGTGTAGGAATTTGTAGTGTACAAAGTGTTAAAGTTTTTGTAACTTATTGAATGAAGATAAAGATTGCAATCTGCAATATTTTGTCAAGTTTTCTATGTTGTTTTTCTCTTGTGGTAAATGACCCCGCTATGTTATGCAGACGCCAGATGTTGTAAGTGTTGTTCATGTATGTCAAATTTTGACAAACTGCAATCGGCGCTCTTCATTTCGCCCAGTTTGGACATTAACACTGTTTTTTTATTTCATTTATGTTTCGAAATTATATCACTTTTTTCCAATTTTAGTAATTGGGAAAAACTGTTGCGGATAATATAGTCACGAACAAATATGGTGTGACCGTAGCGAAAATAGTGTTTATAATGAAATCTCAACAACAACAATCTACAGACTACACAGTTGCGGTTCTAATCGATTTCTCCCAACAAAGTATATTTGTTGTTTATCCTGACGGTTTTCAAATCTGTTTACATACAGTTACTGCATGTATCGCAGTTTCCAAAATATTTAGTTTTTTCTTTCTTTCATTTGCGTTTGTTCCAGAAGGAAAATCAGAAACAAAATTATAATTTTCCCCAAGCGTGGGAGGTTTGACATTATCGCAGTATTAAATTTCCCGGCTAGAATTTGTAGGTTTTTTTCTTACTCTCACCTCAGTTGCCTTTGAAGCAGAGAAACGTATAATTTTTGGGGTATCTTATTCAAAATTTTTGTGTATCTTTCTTCTTTTTTTAAACTTGCGTTTTCTTGGCTCAGCCTCAGTGTTTGATTATTTCGATTATGTTCGTTTTGATTTAAAAAAAAAATCAAGTAGTTTACTGTCGGTAGAAGAAAAAGTAACTATGTTTAATATGTCAAATTCTTAATTGGTTTGGCCATCTACATCAATTAACTGAGCAAGGCTCAGTTGCCTTCTAATGTTGAGTAAAATTTTCCAAAATCAGTTAGTTTATTATTAATTTTCTCCCACCTGTCTCATAGAAAAAAAAACTTTTTCTTCCAATGAAAAAATGAAATTTCTCTTTTCCCAACACCCATCATTTTAACCTTTGGTACTTCGGAAATTTGGACCAAAATGTTTTATAATTTCAAGCAATGCTCATTCATGACCATAACAGAAACGATGAGCCGTTCGTCTATTATCCTCGAGTTTAAGTTGTTTTTTTAATCAAAAATGCTGACTGAAACTAAGCGGTAGACCTTTCCATTTGGGGCAAGCAACCACTGTCGCTCATCATTACTCGCACATTAGAGCCATCAATCACAAAATGCTCGCCACAATACGTTACAAGTTACTTTGTATCATTGCTTTATCTTTTAAAACTTGCAATACTTTATAATCAGACAGCTTCCAGAAGAGTGTCATATCCAGATGTGGAGACATTGTGTTTGCCATCTGGATGTGTTTTTATGGCTTTTGTTGTGGTTGCTGTTGTTTCTTTATTCTGTGCAGTATTGTCATTTCAGATGTAATTTCAACTGCTTACTAAAATAATGAGAAATATCGCTCACAAATCTTCAGGGAAGTTTTTTTCACTGACTCAAAAGATTTCAAACAACAAGCCCTGAAGTGGCATATGCACCAGGTGGCCAGTACTACCAAAAACTTACTACTGGCTATGGGGTTTTTAGTCTCTGTAGCCAGCTGGTTACTACAAAATTGTGGGGGAACTTTTGTGACTGATTAACTAAGAGTTATTATTCCTAATAAATAGATGAACAATTTGATGAGTGAATGAAGCTTATCTGTTTTCTTGGGCATACAATTCTAGAAGCAATTATAGCAATGGTCATAATTCCGCCTCGTTAAAATTTATAGTAAAATACTATTTTTTACCTATTTTACTATAAATTATAGCAAAAACAATCACAAAATAATTATAGTGAATTATTATAAAAATTATATAATTATTATTCTTGCGCACATAGCTACAGACTCAGACACTAAAACTGACATATATATGACTATTAAAACTTGCACACACATGTGGGCTAATTCATTATACACATGATTGTAGGTTGTATAGTTTATATCCATTGGCACAGCTCTAGGCTGGTGATGAAACAGTCTTCATAATAATACTGATGATTTGTGTAAAAACAATTTGAAACTTACCCTTTCATTTTAAGTCAGTTTTTATTGCTCAACTTCTTCTTGCATAAGTACACTGCAGGCAAAATAAGACATTTAGTAATGGGAGTTGATCAAATAAAGCAAATATTAGAATTTTCAGATAATAATTGTTCATGGAAAAGTAGGGGCTCTAGTTGCAAGAATATACAAAATTAATATAACTTGGACTAAAAGGGTTAATATGTTATCTAAGAGAGATTTTTTATACCAAGCAGGGTTCAAAACATACCTCATTTTGTATGCTGTTCAATGTAGACCACATCAGTGATGTACTGGCCGAGGGGTTAGCTTGTTTGGCTCGAAATCCTAAGGTCGTGAGTTTGAATCCCAGCCAGACCATGCACTGTGTTGTGTCCTTGAACAAGACACTTTACCCTACTTTGTTCCAGATGACTCAGCTAACCTGCAATAGATTAGTGCCCTGTCCGAGAGGAGTCAAAGACTCTCATCTGCTTATCAGCACGGAAACCGGAGATAAGCACTGGCCCAATGCTTAGTCAACATCTAAATTCTCCTTACATTAATAATAGAAAACAAGCTGATTAGTGTTGAGAATATGAAATTTGATCATCCACAAAAACCTTGGAAGATGAATTTTCAAATTCTCCCAAACTACTCATAGAAACATTAGGGACATAAGTTATGAGAACTTACAAGCTAATCATTTGGCACTCTTAGGGATTAAAGGGGTAATAATTGACCAGTTGATTTTGGCATGAACAGAATGCACATAACATTGTAGCTAGAAAAATTAATAAAGATCAATGCTTCTTGTCTCTCAGATGCAGTTGTTTTGAGATAAGGAGATCAGATTTACCTCTGATCTTACAAGCAGCTACCCATTTTCTGATTCCCCCTTTACATAATCATTTTGATTATTTTAAACTGCATTTGAAAATAAAATTCACCAGAAAGATTGTAAATTTGCCAGCTACAGATATTATGAACCCTGCCCAAAATTAATACTATCTAAGTCAAACGTAAAAAGATGATTGTTAAATCATCACTAATGCCATGTTAGCACCAACCCCTCCAATTAAGTAACTTTTTGTTAACCGAATTCCCAGTAAGAACAATATTGTTTATCCCTTGCTGACTGCTATATTACATTGTTACAGGTCTGGCATACAGTGGGATGAAATGAACATACTGATGACTCATCACCCCCCTGGGAAGGACTATGGCCATATGAAGATAGACGAGCCTTTAACACCATATAATAGGTATAAAGAACCAGATGATGATGAAGATGAAGAAAGTGAGAAGCCTGTTGAGCCAGTCTCAGATGATGAGACAGAATGTCTGGATCCACACCATCTCTCAAAAAAGTGAGTTGGAAGTGAAGAATATTTGATTTGATTTGTAAAACATTTATTAAATGATGTTGTGAGTGTTTCAAAATAAATTTAAATTGTTCACTTTTAGGCAAGACCATTTGAAATAATCTGTCCAGTTGTCCATGGCTGCTAACACTCTGGCTCAAACTACAGTATAATCTTGTTAACTCCCATGGGAAGCTAAAAACAGTGTGTTGGTCACTTTTGATTCATCTAGGATGAAAGATGCACCTGAGCGAGGTGACTGGGAGAAAGCTGAAGATGAAGATATACAAGATGATAATGCATCACCAGAACAATTAGGTATCTAGAATAGATTATTCTGTCTTCATCTAGCTTTAGTAATGGTTGTTACATGGTTGGGTGAGGGGACCATTTGAGGGTAATTATTTTTTTGTTCTGGAACTAATGGGGAAAAAATGTAGAAATTAAATTAACCTTTTCATTCCAACAGCACTTCATATGTCAACATTTGAATAAGTGCTAAGAATGTGAATGTAGATCGTCCACTAATAGCTGTGGAAGATGAAATATGTTATGTAAACAGGGTTCATATGGGTCATGGAAAACCTGGAAAGTCAGAGAATTTTAGAATTTCACTTTCCAGGTTTGGAAAGTCATGATATTTTGATCAACGTCATGGAAAGTCATGGAAAATTAGCAGAATTTAGGTTGGTAACAATGTGTAGACAAAAATAATTAATATAACCAGTTCATAAAATTATATTGGGCCAGTTTGTCTGTATGTCAATTATATTGCCTGGTGAAACATCAATAATCAGTTAATGCTAATTTAATTCCTAGAGTTGAACTTGGTAATGCTGCTATGTATCAAAATAAACTACTTTTGATGTATTGAGGGAAAAATAACAATATTAGGTCATGGAAATCAAGAAAAGTTGTGGAAAAAATCATGGAATTTCCAAAAGTCAAACAAAAACCAACCCTGATAAAGTTCTCCTGAACTACTCAATGACATAGAAATTTTATGGACTTTGACTTAGTGTCATTCATGGGCAGATAAATAATTATTATTAATATTGTTCTAAGTATTGAAATGTATCAGGATCACATAATTTTCTTTGTATTATAGCTAGCATGAGAGTGATGATTTGTCAAACTGTGTATAGAGCAGTTTACTTAACCCACAGGGGAGTCAGGATGGCCGAGTGGTTAGCGCTCCGCCTCCCACCTCTGTAGACCCAGGATCGAATCCTGGGTTTGCATGTGGGTTTGATTTGTCAATCTTCTTCTGACTCCGAGGGTTTTTCTCCGGGTTCTACGGTTTTCCTCCCTCCACAAAATCGACTTTCACACCAAGATCTGTGTCGTCGAAGCGATTAGACATAAGCCACTGGCTTTGGAGAATGGGCAACCACTCCCAGCGTAACAACGATAATAAAGTTATTTTAGTTTAGTTTAGTTAGTTTAACCCAAATGACGACTTCTGCTTCCAAGAATCCCTCTGTAACTAACAGCAGTCCTTTTCAGCGCCATTATTACTGAGACAGTCCCATTATTAACAAACTTTATTTTGTTTTAGAACACAGAAAAGCTTTTGACAAACATAGGAAAGAACATTACAATGAAGCCCAGAATATTAAACTAGCCCGAGAGCTGATAGCTAAAGAATTAGCCGAGTTAGAAGATGACGGTGAACCAGTGTCAAGTACTTTTTCTGAAAGTGCCCCCTCACCCTCTTCACCTGATCAACAGGTAAAAATTACAAACTGAAAGTGCAAATAAGAAGAAAAGTGAAAAGTTATACAAATTAGTTAATTCAGTGGAAAGACCTTGCTAAATGAGGAATAGTGGTGAAAAATCTGTCATGCATGGTTCAGAGAAACTAATTTTGCATTGTGTAGTTCCAGAAAATATCCAGACCCCTACCACATAGGGAATTTCGGATTTTCCATTTTTCCATAAAAATAACGGTACCCTCTGGAAATTTTTCGTTTTTTCCTTCAAATGTATTTTGAAGCTGATCAAATATGAATTCAAAGCCCACATTTCATTAGGCAGACATGTATCCACTTGTTCATTTAAATTACTAATAATTCTAAAACTACATCAAGTAATTGCGAAAGAAAATCTTTAAACACCTTCATACAAGATCCAGCATATACTTAAACAAGACTTTGTCGCAGGAACTCGAAGGGAGATCGCATTTCACACAAGCTCTTGTGTTCTGATGAAACCGATTCAATGCCAAACACGAAATGAAGTACTCTAACACAAAAATACTACAAATGAAATCAAAGAAAAAGCAAAAAGAGCCTTAAGCTAAACTTCTGTCTTTACCTTATCATATTTCAATTAAGTCTACTGCATCAAAATTAAAGTGATTTGTTGCTTTGTTCGTCAACAGTGCAGTCCAGTTTCTTGAACCGATCAATCGCACAGTTCTCGTAACAAGCTAGTTACCAGTGCACCGTGGACAACACTTTTATTTTGGCAAAATAATTAATTGACATGCATATGAATATTCGCCTCTGTTTAGCCGTTTCAATATCTTATCTTACAATGCAAGCAAAGTTATCGTCAGGATAGATTTGGTCAGTGAAGCCAAACTCTTAAGTTGGGTCAGGTAACCACTCTTGTTTTTTTTAATCGATAAGGACTGGTGATGAATAATGGCGGGCTTGGTTCGTGTAGATGTTCGTTATGTTGCTTGTTGATGTCCAAAACACTTATAAATTGAAGAAAACATTTTTTAAGAGCAAAGCTGTTGTAAAAATAACCGTCAGAACAACTCACAGCTATTGGTGAGTTATTACGGATCGAGTCATTACAAATTTGCAAGAATGATCGTTTTCCTGATCATATTGATATGGATTTTGTCTCGAAACCCCCCTACCCCTTGGAATTTCCTGGGCCTTTGACCCCCCCAACCCTCTGGAAATTCAAATTCCCTTTGTGGTGGGGGTCTGGATATTTTCTGGAACTACACATTTTGTTCAAATCTGCTGCCAATTTACAACCTTTAAATAAATTTGAGCCAAACCTGTACTGACGATTATCTATCCAAAGGTGATGTTCAGATTGGTGGCAGAATTAAATAAAATGCAAATTCGTCTGAACAATATATGACATCATCAGTTGAGAACTTTAAATGTTAATATCTCAAGACTCATAGAAGATTTTGACAAAAAATTTTCACCGCTGTTCTTCATTTAGCAAGGTCTGTCTACTGAAGCAAAACAATTTTTCACTTCATGAATTCATGTGCACTTTAAGGAACCTTATATAAAATATATTTGTTAGAAAGATTTAGTGATCCACAAGTTGAATGCTTAGAAAAAATTCTGGGTCACTCAGCGATGGAAATTGAACCAACAATCCACAGATTACTGGTCAGATGCTCTACCCATTGAACTACAGAGACTCGCACAGGGATCCAAGACATAATTTAAGTTTTTGTGTATTCACTTTTGACATTTGTCTCATACCAGCTCACTAGATGTCCAATAGTTATAATTCTAATCCTGAATGATTCCATTTAGAATACCTAGTTTTTAATATTTTGTCAAACTTTAAGACTTAAAATTATTATTTTTAAAAATCGTGTATTAATATTTTCAACTTATTTTGGGCATATGATCTACTTCAGCTTTTCAACAAATATTTAATCTAAGGTTGGTTTTATTGTAATGTAATTTGATAGCTACATATTTTGTGATAAAAATATGCATAGAAAAAATAGTTACTGGGGTCTTATTGGTTGAAGCCTCTCCATAAATCCAAAACCGTCCTATAACAAATCAAAGCAGTGCAACTAACATGAAACTGCACTGGTTGTAAACAAACAAAATTGCAGCTGGGTTTGCAGTGACAATTGAGCTCATTCAGTGCTTGAATGAGATATTTACAAATAATTAAAGGCTGTGATTGATACTCGTCATTAAAATTTATTTTAATTTTCTTTCTTAGATGGACCAGACGTGATAACAAGTTATAAATCCAGCTACATGTAGCAGCAAAAAAAAACAAACAAACAAGGCAGTCAGTCAGTATCAGCAGATGTTTAACATTGTGTTTAAATTGAATCAACATTCGGGCCAGTAATGAGGTTTTGAACACAAATTACATTTAATTTCAAGTAAAAGTAACATTAGATATTATTTTAAAGGGAAGCAGTTTCATTTTCTTGTCCTGTTCTTTCTGCAAGGATAACCTTGTTTTAGATGTATGTTCATAGCCTTTTTATCCCAAATGATAAGTGTGCTCATGTACATACCGGAAAATCGAGGCTCTAGATAGAATGTTGTTGAATGCATGTGTCAAAAGAAAGAAGATCAGTTGTGTTACAGAAACCACACAGAATACGGGACTTTTGTTGGTATAAATAACTGTACAGGTATTGGCTCCCTCCAAATCCACTAAGCTGAACACAGCTTTAGTTAAATATACTAGTTTATGTAATGAACAAAGACCAACACTGAACTCAACTTGGCGGAGACATTAAGCGGCCACAAGGGGTCAAGGTGAATTGAGTACCTGGGGTAAACTGTTAATGCAGTCAAAATGTAATAAGAGAAAAATTTTGGTGTCTTGATTTGGAGGAAATAAACAGGCATTGCTCACCAGTCTTGTACTGTTACTCTAACATCAAAGTTGTCTAGCATGTATCTTGGGTGTTTAAAATTCAGCTGTAGCTTCAAGATATGTTTGTGTCAGCTTGAACTGAACAGTATTATAAAATAAATTCAATAAAGCACACTCTGATTAGCTGTCTAAATCTGGATAAAAATTATTACGAATGATGTGTTTTCTGTGTTTCTATTAATACTCTGTTGGAAAAACATGGGATTGTTGGAAGAACACCGAGGGTTCTGGGGGCATGCACTTCCCTAAAAATTTGAGGTCAATTTTGGTATAAGGGAGGGTTGGGGTTTTTTTTCACAGAAACTAGGGTATATCCAAACTACTCACCTACCCCCCATGTTAAGTCAGGAGTCAAGGTTTGGGTAAAATGTTTATCTAGAATAGGGGAGGGGTAGGTGGTGTGTCTTCTAAATGGCCAAGATTGATCCACAAATGGACTGAGATTTCTTGAGAATATGAAAACAATTTCGAGGCATGAGACTTAGTAGAAAGAAGGTGGTTGGGTTTGGCAGGAAGACAAATCAACCTTATCCGTTTCTCATTCAAACTGTAAAGACATTTACTTTAAATAATCAAAATATAATAAAATTATAACTAGTAGTTTTTATCAAAAGTAAAGTGCTGTGAGTAAGGGTGTGATATAGTCATGTCATGATGACCTATGATATTGACACTGCAGAGAGGGAAAATATTATAAACATAAAATATGGTAGTGGTAAGTGTTCATAATAATATGCTTCGACAAAACACACATGCTAATGAGCGAAAATAAAAACCACTAAAAAGGTACATAAGTTCTTACTTCTTCATTGTGTTTATATTTTACAACTACTGCATGTAAAAAAATTACTACAATATTTAAATTTTAGGGGTTATAAATTGCATTATTTCTTTTGCTCAGAAAGAAGTTGTATTGCTGTTTAGTCCAAAAACTGTAAGGTGTTGGATAAGCTAAGGGGGCAGCTATTTCGCAAAAAGCGGGTCCTAGTTTAAGAAAGCATGAAACTTGACTCTTCAAGATAATAAACTTGCATTTATTAACTGTTCATGGTTGATACAGAGTTCTCACTGAACATTAGTTCTTTATACTGCATCATTGACAGTGAATGGTCTTTGGGTTTTAAGTGATGAGCTTTGAGAGCAATCTATCTTCTCTTGCAGCTTTTGTAGCAGGACGATAGACATGCACTAGATAAGTGTTTGTCTCTCCGCGTTATTTACAATGGGCTTTCTCAGTTTGGAACAACTTGCAAATATAAACAAAATACTTTGCACCTCATTCAAATGCCTAAAATTGGAATGAAAAACAAACAAACTGAGATGAGCTTTAGTTAAAGAGTATTTTTGTTTTTCATGCCCTTGAGACGCAAAAGACAAGGTGTCCTACACAAAGAAAAACAACTATGATGTCAGATGAAAACCGGCAATACATCACAATCTTGGATCTTTATTTGTTAAAAAAGTTTTTGAAATTTTTATTTTGTTAAAATGGGTTTTCAAATAATTTATGCAAATAACCAAAGTTGTGACAACAATTATTATTTCTTGATTTACAAGACTAATGATGCTGAAACTTTGCACAATTGTTCAACTATATATAACACAAAAGCAAACACAAAAGTCATGTTATAGAGAGAACTTTTGTTTTTTGCCTAACACCGTTGAATTCTTCCTATTAAATCACAACTTTGAATCCAAAATTACAGCTGTTTAGTAAATATATTTATGTAATCTGACAGAGTTCTGTGCAGCTCAATTTACCAGTCTAAAGTTTGTCTCCTGCTCTTTCCTCCTGGCTTCACTTAGTCTTGAAACCTCATCAACCTTCCGCTGAAGCAATGCTGGAAGTACAGGGGAAATATATTTTTTACTTTTACTCAAATTTCATTGCAAAATATAACCAACACAGGTTATCATGCATTTCTTACTTTGACAAACTGGTTTTCCTTTCACCGTGAGTCAAAATGTTACTGATGCACAATCTTCCAGAATCAACTTGTTAACTGTGTATTTCAGGACACTTTTAATGGCTTATTAACATGTAAGAAAAAATTATGTTCTGCAGATGAACAATAAAATTACAAATTTTAAAAAGGTAACCCTCTGAAATGCAACTAAAGAGCTGTTAACCCTTTAACCCCTAAGAGTGCCAAAAGATGAGTTTGTAAATTCGCCCAACTTAAGTTCATAGTATTCCTATGAGAAGTTTGGGAGAATTTCTTAATTCATCTTCCAGAGTTTTGGTGGATGATCAAATTTCATATTCTCAGTACTAACCAACTTGTTTTCTTTTGTTTACTGTAAGGAGAATGTAGATTGTGACAAATGCCTTAGGGCTGAAAGGGTTAAAAGGTGCTTCAAGGTCCAACATGCATGGCTTAATGTTTCTTGGTATTTTAATGCATTGGACAGTGTTTCATTTTGGTGTTTTTCAGAAGTGAAAAATCCCAGATTTATTAAATCCAAAAAATAATTTTGAGGCTTTTCTTTTTCAATTACTTCCATTGAGAAAATCACTGTATAGATCACTTAACAGGAACATGCAGTCACTCGCCATAGTAGAAAACGGCTGAAAGTCAACACTTACCAGAATTTTGATCAATCCACTGCAGAGAGTCAGTGTGTGCATTCAGTATCTTGGCAATCTGCACAATCTACAACACAAGGAAGATTAAAAGCCCATTAAAGAAAAAACCCAAACTGTCCCAAGTGGGATCAAACCCTTGACACCCTGACCACTTCGAAGGTGCTCTAACCACTGAGCTACCGAGGCAACTACAGTAGGAGAGATGACAAAGCAACCTGAGACAAGCTGGGCAAGGAGAGGAATGTGGGGACTGGGCTTGTCTTGGGTTGGTTTAACCTCTCTAGTTGCCTCAGTAGGTTGGTGGTGAGAGCAACAGCCATGACGGTGCAGTGATTGGGGTGTTGTGGCTTTGATTAATAGACCATTGCATTCTTAAATGAGAGATTAACAATGTGAACTACTGAAGATGAAATGCAAAACTCTTCCAACTAGGTTACACAAAAAGTATAAATCCTAGTAAGGAAAAATTAGCAATATGCCATTTGGCCTAGTTTGGGCAGAAAGAGTTAAAAGTGCAGAGACAAAGTGGCATACTCACAGGGTCGTCTCCCTCCTCCTGGGAACTGTTACTGAGATTAAGGTGATCAATAATTGACTTAAGATCTTGGACCATTTGTTTGAGCTGACCATCAATGTCTGCTGCCAGCTTGTACCTAAAAATACATTAAGTGTAGCAGAACAAAAACAGTAGGTAAACACAACTGATAGGTACATGTCTACATAAAAACTCTTCTCTCATCCAGGACTGCCTCTTTTTGTACTGTCGTTTAATTAAACTGCAAAATTAAAAATTAATAACAGTAACCTTTTTCTAGACTGGGTGCCCACATTACATACGGTGATCTTTAGCAGGGCCCTTTTACAAATTAAAATGAAAGAAAAAGCAAAAAAAAACAGACTAAAAGTATTGACAGATTAAAAAGTAGATGTTAACCAACTTTAACCCTTTATCCTTCTAATTTTTTAAACTCTTATAATAGGGAAATGTGTCACAAACAATAACTCTTGCTGCAAAACTCCTAGATTTCTCAACAGCAAATAAAATTTGCCATATTTTGGTAGCAGCCTATGAAATAGTAAAAAAACAAACCTGTGTAAAATGGAAAATACACTAATAAAACTTAACTTATTGTCCAGCCACAGGAAATTTATCAACATCTATTTTCTCCTAACAAAAAATTTGTAAATAAGAAAATGGGAAAGTGGTTAACAATGTAATTGAAACTATTAAAGACAAAAAACAAAATTGTCCAAAATTGATTACATGAGAAGATTGGGGAAATTTTCAAGAATGCATGGTATGTACTTGTTTTGTTTGGTGCAAAAACTGTTATAATAAGCAGTTGCTTAAATTTTGAAAAAAAAAATTCTTGCTGTCTTAGTAAAAACTTTCAGAGGGGCATTCTATTCATGTGTGTCATATCCTGAAAGAGTTGCTGACATACGTTTTCTCCCTTTCATGATCAGCGTGCTGTTCATAGGCAGTCATGTGCGTTGCATTGTGGAGTGATTCTTCAAGAGGCCTCAGCATGTCCTCAAGATCTCGCTGTTGTCCCATTATAAAGTCAAGTTCTTGATCCAACCTAAAAACACCAGGTACATTGTTTGAGATGCCATCTTCACAACAATTTATAGCTTTTTAACATTTAGATATGTGCAGTGTTCTAGCAAGCTAAAAGAATTGACGACTGCCCTTTCTCAGAATATAATACTGCTATATATACACTATACATATACTGCTCACAAACAAAATCATCAAATCCAAGCCAAATCCTTAAAAATACAGTAAAGATAATTTTCTATGATTGAAAAGGGAAAAAAATTCTCCAAAGCTGGTACATGAAAAGTATTGGATCAACTTGGGAGATTTTACATAAACCTCATTTATTGTGTCTAGGGCTGGAATTGTTTAAAGGGGAACTGAACCCTATTAAAAATCAACCTTTTTAACATTAATACAATTCTCAAACATCCACTTGTACAATTAAGAACAAAAACATGATTTTATTGATAGGGAGTCATGCACATTTTGAAGTCCAGTACAGCTGCATATACCTTTTCTGATCTTCCTTTACCATTTCAACATGTGAATTCAACTCAGTGATCTGAAAAAAAAAACATCTTTATGGTAACTTTAATTAAAATACTACCACAAAACATAAGATAAAAAAATTTTTGTTAGTCCAGTAACAGTAAAAAGGACATGTATACCTAAATACGTATTCAGAAATGAAGACCAGTGGAGCAACTGGTAGTTGGAGACAGGGCAGAGCTGAGGAAAAAATGCCAGGAAAAGGACATGTATACCTAAATAAGTATTCAGAAATGAAGACCAGTGGAGCAACTGGTAGTTGGAGACAGGGTAGAGCTGAGGAAAAAATGCCAGGAAAAGGACATGTATACCTAAATAAGTATTCAGAAATGAAGACCAGTGGAGCAAC
>JAOBAT010060396.1:0-25656 GCA_026413305.1 Hydrozoanthus tunicans | reverse complement strand
GTCTCTGTGCAAACGCCGACCACAACGGTCGTAAATTGTGTTGCCACAATAACTGCACGTTGGAATGCACCGTATTGGCCACCTGCACGCCTTTTCTTCAACGTGAAAAGTTTGATTTTGGAGTTTTTACGACTACGGGATCAATAAACAGAAATATTTTCAACTTATTTTTTTATGTTTGTGAAGGTTTTTTGTTCTTTTTCTATTCACAAAGCGTTAAAAAGGACAAAAGAGAGGGCAAACGAGCCAGACATGGTCGAAAAGAAAAAGCCAGAAAGATGTTTTTTGTAAGCCGTCTTCGTCGATGTTGCCGTCCTTGTTGGCTAAGCCTTCTAAAATTTAACTGTGCCGCACAGTATTGGGAAAAAATGGCTAAAACATTGGAGGTCTTCTGGTAAACGAACACTTACAGACTCCTCGTCCCACCCCTCTGGTAAGCGAACACATGCACTCAGCCGCAGTTTATACTCCAAAAAACCTATACTGATCATTGCTAAACAAATACACACTGATTCAATGCTTTTGCTTTTCTAGATTTTATTTAATTTGGGATAAAGTACAGCTACCACTTTTTCAGCGAAGTAAAATGTTTTTTAACATCCGAGTTAAATTAAGCTGTTTTAAATCTTTAGAACTTCTACTACAAATACAGCTTAGTTTCTCTTTCGCTTCTTCCTATGTACCAGTTTCGTACAGCAGCTCAGAGCTTGTAAATTCCAACGTACTATTTTTGGACCAGGGAACTGGTCCCCAAACACTGCTAATCTTATTGTTGTCGAGGGGCGACGTTCAGTTCGCATCATATCGCGATAAAATTTCCCACAGCGACTTTAAGGGATGTTTCTCATCGATTGACGGAGTTACCTTTTTGTTTTCTAGATTTTGAGAGAATTTAAGAGCAATTTTACATTACGACGTACACATAGTATTCACAATTAAAATTCAAAATTAATTTGCACAGCCGGAGCAAAATAAAAGAACTAAGGTACGTTAGTTCGCATCAAATCGTCATAAATGTTTGCACAGTATCGTACAACACAAATCTTTATTAATATTCATTTAGAAGAATCAAGTCAAGACAGTGTTATGCATTTAGATGAAAATTCTTGTGTGTTTTGGCGACCATGTCGCACTCGAGTGCTCACGGAACAACTGAGAAACACCTCACGCTTTGTACGGTATGAATCGGTCGAAGTGTGAAACTGAGAAAGTTCTGTTTTACGTCTTTACATTGAAACTGCCTCGTAAGAAGATTGTTGCTGGCTGTGTAGTTTAACTTATAGTTATCACAGCCAACAGTGCATAAAGTTTGGGCCAATTGTCTCTTTGTTCTTTAGTCACCTTGTGAAAATATGCACAAATAAATCATTTTCCTAAGCAGAACAGTAATACCAACAGTTCCTGGTCCCGTAGTACAGTCGCACTGGGTATAAGAATGAAGGAATTCGCTTCCCAATTTGAGTGATAAGAACAAATTCTGAGCCACTGACGGGGATCGAACCCACAACCCTCTGATTACCGATCAGATGCTCTACCCACTGAGCTACAGAGACTCACATAGGGAGCCGAGTCACAGGATAAGTTCTTTTCTATACCTGCTGGACACACTTCTTGCATCTGCTAGCTCGATAGGCCCAATTGTCATATGCTACACTATTCTATTCATCAATTGATTTATATAAAGTTTGCAACTTGGTGTTCTAAAGGATGAAGGCAAGCGCTTGTCAAGTTGAGTGATCAGAAAAAATTCTGAACCACTGACGGGAAACAATAACTTATCCTGTGACTCTGCTCTGCTCTCATAGAGCAATTCAGCTAGCGACCTTTCAAGATTTGCCTCCATACAAGTGTTTCAATTATCTCGCATTTAATTTTGTTCAGCTTGTTACACGAATTTTTGTTATCGAGTCTCCCTCTTAAGTAGGGCGCAAAGAAAAAATGAACATTGATAAAGCATTGGTCGATTGCTTGTAGGTTGAGTCAGAATGGCCGAGTGGTTAGCGTTCGTGCCTCCCACCTCTGTGGACCCGGGATCGAGTTCTGGGTTTGCATGTGGACTAAGATTTGTCCATCTTCTTCTGACTCCGAGGGTCTTTCGCCGGGTTGTTTGGTTTTCCTCATTCAACAAAACTGACTTTAACGCCTAGATCTATGCCAAGATTCATATTATGTTAGAAAACTTCCACTAGGTCAATATGTTTAGCCTCGTTAATTAAAGAAAGTTTAAAGTTTTTAGAAGCTTAGCTATTCTTCCCGCTGCTAAGCAGTGCTGCTATCGCCGCTTCAAGGTTTGCAATCCGCGTGCTGTATTCATTTCGCATTATACTGAGCTCATCGCGTAGCTCTTCAACTTTCTCCGCAAGTCCCTCCTCCTTGCTGTCACCTAAGGCTGCGTCATGCAAAGATTTTTTCGTTGGTTGGCAAACCTGTCCTGAATGACTCACTCTCCGCTTATCGTTTTCAAGTTTTTGTTGAGCAATTTTTTGGATTTTCAGTTTTAATTCTGGGTAATCATTGAGAACTTCAGTCAGATCGTCCTTGGATAAGCAGAACAGATCGGAGTAGCCTACAGAACGCACCGAGGCTGTTCTGCGGTTTCCCGTCATGCCTAGGACGCTTATTTCACCAAAGTAGCTGCCTGCTTCTAGCACGGCGTAAACTTTCTGTCCGTTTTCTGACACGACCTCCAGCTTTCCCCTGCTCACAATATACATTTCACGACCCACCTCTCCTTTGCGACAAACAAAATCACCTAAGCAGCAGACAGTAAGTAAAAGGTAGTAAGCGTTTTGCAGTACTGAGATAGTAGACAGAAGGGAGGACGGACCATATGTAGGCAATTAATATACAATACGTGGGAGACAATGAGCATTAGATAAGAAGAGAAAATTGTCAGTATAGTTTAGATGCAATCAACATTCGGTAGTATGTAGTAGACGTGTAAATACTAGACAGTAAGTAAGGTAGTAGACGGTAAGTAGGAGGAACCTTGTGTAAATAAGAGACAGTACTGGTAAGAGATATTAGGTATTAGGTAAAATATAGTAGACGGTAAGTAGGAGGAACCATGTGTAAGTAATAGACAGTAGGTAAGAGGTATTAGATATAAGGTAAAGGTAGTAGACGGTAAGTGAGAGGAACAATGTGTAAATAATAGACAGTAAGTAAGAGGTATTAGGTATTAGGTAAAAGGTAGTAGACGGTAAGTAGGGTGTAAAAATTAGACAGTAACTAAGAGGTATTAAGTATTAGGTAAAAGGTAGTAGACCGTAAGTAGGGTGTAAATATTAGACAATAAGTAGAGGTATAAGATAAAAGGTAGTAGACGGTAGTAGTATGTATAGGTAGTATGACGTGATTGGTTATGTAATCTATGGCCCTGTTTTGGTTATCCCGGGCTGAAGGGTTCTCCGTAATTCCACCCGGAAAAACTTGACCTACATGAAAAGATGTGACAATCTTTCGTAGCGGGAATCCAGGTAAATAGTCAGCTGCTTTTTCTAAAGAATTGTATGAAAAGTTGTCTTGCCGAAAAAATTCCCCAAAATAATCTAAAAAATACTTCTCAGTTTTAAAATTACCCTAAAAAAGTACTAGTTGAAAGCGAAAATTTTTCCCAGTATAACTAGTGGGTTGGCGCTAAGCTCCCTTGTGTTGTCCTGAGCGTGATGTGCAGCAAACAAAGCCGTGACCGTAATAGGACGTTCGCCAAGGGACTTTTGTCTTAACTTCTTGTTCAGTACGCACGTTTGCTAAAACACGGGACTTCAAGCAGTCTAATAGCTTCGCGTTTTTCAACCTTAAAATACCAGGCTCTTGGTTTAACACGGGACTTCCTTTAAAACTCCCTAAAAATATCGGACTGACATTTTTAACCCCTAAAATATACGACGGTCATACCTGCCACCCCAATATAGAGGAATTCCCCCCCCCCGGGCGAGATAACCCGTTGGCCCTGGGACAACTTGTTTTTTACATTAACGGGGCTTAAGAGGTTTAACTGAATGTCTACTAAACAAAATCAAACCTGGTGAGAAAAGCTGTGGACGCAAGCGTAAAACTAGCTCACATAAAAATCCAGCTTCGCAGTCTTGGAAAATCTCGACTTTCCTTAGCGAGTCCAAATGCACGTGAATGGCAATTTCTGCCCTTAGTTTATCGGGCAACGACCGCAGTATCTCCTCCTCATTCGGGTGTTTCTTGCTCGTCCACAGGTAGTCGAACCACTTAATGATTCTTTGTTCGAGATGCCTTGGAATTTTGTGAAACCTCATATACGACTTGATTCCATCCATGCGATTCTGAAAGTCAACTTTGGCCGTGTTGACATTGGTAACAATGCTTCCAACATTGCCAACAATTGTTGCAAACAACAACACACCTGTTGGTATTAACGATAGTTTTTCGTAAGGTTTTATTCAAAGAAACACATTTGATAAAAACACATTTCGAAAACTAGTTTCCTTTATTTTATGATGAAAAGCTCGAATGAAATTGTGTTCTCTTTGAATACAATACATTTCTTTCACTCTATATATACAACACCAAGTTGCAAAACTTCCACATTAATCATTCGATAAAATCATGAACCATTTTAAAAATATGCGAATTTGTTGTACCCACTTGTGACGTCACCATCTGAGAACTTTAAATGGAACCATAAAAGATTTTGACAAAAAATTTTCACCGCTATCCCTCGTTTAGCAAGGTCTATCTACTGGAGTAACAAAATTTTTCATTTTATAGTCATTTCAATTTAACCATTCTAGTCTACGTTATGTTCATAAACTCCCCAACTCTATAAATTTCGGTAAGTTGCTTTTGCCTAATGTATTATGAATTTTCATAGTAACTTCATGTTTAGATCTGTATTTACAAACTGCTTACTCTAACCGTTGTAGTCCAATGTGTGTCGGTAAACTTCTCAGTCTATAAAAACCAATTTTGATAGAACAAACTGAGCGAACTTTGCTTATGATGTCCTGTAGTTCGCTTTCTTTGATCAACTATCATTTTCTCAGTACCAAGTATCTTGTTTTGTTTATGTTAAGTTAGGAGAAGCTAGATATTGATAACTGACAGGTACTGCAAGGTAAAATCTTGGTGTCATTGTTCTCACCTGTGAGGTAATTCAGCGTTACGATGATATACTCTAGGTTAGTATAAGGAGAGGGAATCTCGCCAATTGTTGTAAGAGTTTGCGTCGACCAGTAAAACGAATAGATATATTTCCTTGCCAAGGACGAATAAGTGCTGTTAAGTGACGTCATGCCCCTTACCCCTGGGTAGACCCATGTGTCGGTCCCAAAACCGATATATCGGGACACGATGAAGTATACACAAGCATTCCAGTGGATTATCAAAAGGATAAATTGTATCAATGAGGCAAGTCTAAAGAGATCGGGATGCGTAGTGCGGTTCTCGGTACGGTCAAGAAAGTGCCAGAAACGGTAGTACTTGAGCAGGCGATTTAGGCGTACAGCGGGGTCGTATTCGATGACAAAGAACACAAAATCAAGTGGTAGCACCGATAAGGCGTCTATGACAAAGGTAATTGTAAAAAAGTAATGTTTCCTCAACTTGTGGCCGTCCGTCTGTAGTATACCGTCCTCTAAATAGCCTGTCCTCGTGCTAATGATTATATCGACAATGTATATAAGATCACAGAAATAGTCTGTGCCGATCCACAGGTACGGTCCCGCATTGTTTACTTCTTTAAAAGCCGTTCTTAGGGTAAGAGTCCAAGAATTATACAGAACAGCTGCACTGACCACCATGAGCCACAGATAAAGAGCATGCCCTACATAGAAAGGTATACTACAGGTTAGATAGTATTCAAAGAACATAATTAAATCATTTACTGGAATTTATTGTAACTACGCTACGTTCCGGCCGTATATATTGCACGACCTTGACCAGGCAACTGCCGAGTTGTCACGTGACCAAATTGGATCACGTAACAATCGGCAGGAAAAAACTTCGATAATGCGATCCCATGAAAAGCTAGTGAAACTCTTCCTTGTACTACTGACAACACTATAATATCAAATTGGAAGTTTGTGAGATTTCTTTGTACATTTTTATAAGCAAGTTTAGGTTTTACGCGCACTAAGAACTGTGGGTAAATAAACAGGTCGCCATTTTTTTTAATGGCGTTACGGTTACTAAGTAACGAAAAGTCTACACCAATGAGCAATCACCTCCAGGGTCACAGTAGCTGAACCATCCTGGATTTTTCTTTTTCACTTTGTTTACTGTGGCCGGGAGCCGCACGCGGTTGAGAAATGCCTTCTCTGCCTCGCTGTATCGTCTTCTTTTTCTAGTCCAATACTTCAGCATTTGCTTGTCTTGGGACTCGGACAGCCCCTCCTCCATTAGTGCTTCGTTTTCAGAGAGAAATCTGTTTCTTTTTGCATTGCCTTGAGATGTGGTCATTTGCACTCTTCTTCGCTTTCTATGGAAGTTAAGTTATGGAAAAAAAAGGAATGAGTACCGGAAAGCTTTGACTTCGCAGAAAAAATCAAACTCTAGGAATTAGCTGGATAAACTAACTTACATCGTAATCTTACCACAAAGAAAAGTTTGTTCATCGGGAGTAAATATTTTTAGTTGGTTTAGTGTTTTGAGTTTTCTATAGGGAAAAACCGTTCTCCGTTGGTTTGGTTAATCAGCCATTTCAACTAATACAACTCTGACCGAAAGAAGGTCTATTGGAAAATCTCAACCAACCAACCAACCAAAGCGCGCCATGGTTGGTCTCAATAGAGAACACGTAATGTAATCTTCAGAAAACCGGTAAACCATTCATTAATTCTAATACGAAACCATTTGACTTAAAAATATAACCTGCAAGACACTGGAAGAGGTTGTTCACCAGAAAAGGACTTTCTTCTGTTGTCCGGTGTTTGATACAGCGCAATATTAATGCCAATGTAATATTTTTGACACGCGTTGGAAATCCAAAATACTAATACTGTATTTTAGTACATGTATCCGCAGTTTCAGTGCCAGTTAATATTTCATTACTCGCCGGTGATCCACTTAGACATGCGCTGGCTATTCCAGATTTACAGATAAGGAAAAACAATATCAAAGTTCACATAGCTACTAAAATTTCACAGAAAAGCGACCACTTTCTTCGATATGCAGCTTATCTATTTATTTACCTATTACCTGCACTCTGTCACTTAAGACGATTTTTTGCAAGGGTGGTCAGAGTAATAACAAAAGTAACAAAAATGAAGGGAAAAGTGATAATAATAATAATAATGATGAAGGAAAAAAGATGCAATGACAAAATAACAGTGACCACTCTCAAACACACAAAATACATAAATTAAAAAAGTTCAAATTGTAGCGAAAAACTTTTTGCGAAAACACGAAGCAGATGGTGCCTCAACTACTTCGATTGGCAAACAGTTCCAGTCTCCTATTTTTTTTGGAAAGAAAGACATTTTGTGGTAGTTAGTTTGCGATTGTGGCACCCTGTGCGCATGTCTGTGCCATGCAATGCCTTCTGGGGCGGTGGACTGGCACAAGAAATTTGCTGCAATCAGTTTCGATCAAGGTATATTTTGCTGCTTGTATTAATGTTGCAGTCGGGCTCCATATCTTGTTGAGCTTTTGATTATAAATACAACAACTTAACTGAAGTGTTATAGAAGCTAAAACGAAGCAATCAAACTATATAGAATACGTAGAAGCCAGCTTTCAAGATAACGGAATGCAGTTTTTAGGCCTTTCCTCACTTTCTCTAGTTTCCTTTTTAACTTGAAACTATTTAAGCTTGTTGCTTAAAGAAAGAAGCTTTTTATATCGGCAAGTCAGACAAAATGCTGGAGTAAGTCTTGACATACAATAATCATGTAATTACTCTACCAAATCGTTTTCATCAAAGCATTTGCTCCTAAAACTTGAAACCCTGCAAAGAGAACATTCGTTCATAGATTGAGATACATCGATCAATCCAAAACTTGAGAAATTTTTCCTTCTAAAAATGTAACAGGTTTAGGTTAAATAGTAGATGTCTCTCATTGTATTTCCTATACATAGACACAGCTTACCGCAGAACTAGCGAGGCTTGCCTGTTTGATATGATAACTTTGTCGCTTTGTCCAATTACTTTAATTTCTATCAGGGTGTCCGAGTTGTTGAGTATAGTTAAGATCTACCAGAGCCATAGTTTCTATCTAAATCACTCTGGTTTGACTTCCATTGCGCTCGGAGAGTAAGAACTGACGTGCAGCTGTGAACAAATCCATGATAGACTCGTTGAGGTTGTAGTGCGGTAGTCACGTGCTCTCTTCGTATATCTAAATGTTACATAAATCAAATCAGATACAAATGTATATCTAACATATCATTTGGCTCGTTGAAGGGGTTTTGCTTGTTTTTTTAGAGTGCAAGAAAAAACCTTACGAATCGAAAACAAAGTTTTGCACTATCAGACGTAAATCAAAATGTGAGAAGAAAAAGTAGACGCAAAACATAGGATCTTAATGTTTGAAATAAAATGCAATATTTTTCTTTCTTGAGGCATTTTAGTTCTTTTGTCTGCTTTTTCTTCTATATGTCTACTAAGAAGCGGACTATAAGCTAAATACATTTTGGGATTGTGTTATATTTTTAAGTTTACACTTTTAATTTTTTGTTTGGAAACTAAAACTGAATTCCCAAAGTCTTAACTTTGTGAAATAAAGGAATATGAATGATAAAAGAAATCGTTCAGCCGTTTCTCATTGAAAGATTCGTTCCCTATCGACCTCGACAACCTCAATTAATGTCTCTTATTGTTGTATTAGTTTCTCCCGTATGTAAATATTTCTCATTGTCGGTTCCTTTGAACTTAAAACGTGTATGATGAAAGTGCACAGGAGGTCTCCAAATAAATCAAATTTCTTCTCTCTTAGGCAAGTTTTAAATGAATTGACATCTGTTCTAATAAAGTATGCAAATAATGATTTAAAAACTTTAAAATTTCAAGTACTCAAAAATCAAATCCTATTTATTTTGTAAAATTTTGGAAAATGTGGAGTTTGATCGTAACTCTAATTGCCGCCAGGTGAAATTCTAAATTCTTTTTGTCCCAAGACTCAAAAGTGTTTTAACCACGTTTGGAAAATTAATAAAGCCACGAGACATTAATCAGTGAGTAATGCATGAAACGAGACTCCTTTGAGAGAACATAAATGTAACATAACCTTGTTTTCTATTCAATTTCGATTGCTTATATACAAAACTTTCGTATGTTATATTTTCGACAAAAATTAAAGCTCATTTAGCCAATTTGGCTTTTGCTAATCTGTAAGAAACCTATGAACTTTGTACGAACTTTACATATTCTATAGCCATCATCAATCGTTTACAATATAAAACTTCCGTAAATCTACAAAAGACCTATTTTCGATGCTTTTTGACAAAGAAACTTTTGGCCAAGATATACCAAAAAAGTTGCTTTGCAATCTGAAAGGAACCTGAATTTCATAGTCTTTTTATAAGACCAATTAAAGTCCTACAAGTATAAATCGCGATTGGATCACTTGAAGAAGTAATAAAAAATTCAAAAACAGATAAAGAGAAGAACAATAGGGTATTTACTTAATCATAAAAATTCATGCAGTTATTAATGTTTTCTGCTTGACACTATTCAAAGTCGATATTTCGTACACAAAACTTTACTTTAATTATGACTTCTATTTTTTTTCCTAGTTACCTTCTCCGAAAAGACAAACGCAAGAATTCAAATGAAAAGACATGAATCATTTATCAATCAACTGATATGTATTCGTTTAAATTAAGCTTATTGAAAAATGAGAGGAAGTTATCTCATTGTGATGTTTTTTATAAGGTTTAAGCTTAAAAATCTGTATACTGAACTACTGAACTAGTTTATATAACAAAATAGATCCTTTATTTTTCAGGAAAAGATAGATATTGATTGCTTAGTTTTCGCACAAAAGGATAAACAAATGCGGAGCAGATTCAGACTATGTGCCTTCTTTTCTTTTACCATCGATCTACCTACTCATGATCAATTCATACTTACCTTCCCTTCCTTTATTTCTTGTTTTTTCTTTCCTACTTTCGAATTCCTCCCCGCCCCGCTATTTTTCCTTCCTCTTTTTGCTGCACTTTTCTTTGCTTCTTTTTTCTACCTTGCCTCCTTCTTTTCCTGCTCTCCTCCCCTCTTCGTTTCCTTCCCCTCTTTCTCTTTTCGTTTTTTGTTCTTTCGTCCACAATTATTCGGGGCTGGAAGCGGAATCTTTTCAGAATAATAATTCGTGATTCCCAGATATTTTTGGACCTATGATTCATGATTTACTTATAGAATTTCATCATGGTTCATGATTCATTTATAGAAGTTCTTCATGATTCATGATTCACAGCCTGCGAGATGATGTGATTCATGATTCCTTCTCATTTTTTAGCCGTGGTTCGTGATTCAAGATTGATTCAAGATTCCGCTGCCACCCCCGAAATTATAGCTTAATTTCCTTTCTTCGATTCCTTCATTCCTTTGCTTTGATTTTCCCGTCTCCTTTTCCACTTCTTCTTTTCTATTAAGTGTCTTTTTTTCCTCTCTCCCTTTCCTTCTTCTTTACTTTTTTTTTGTCTTTGTCTTTCTTTCTTTTCTCCTTTTTCTTCCCCCTACTCTCAACCTTTTTCATACCGTTTCCTCTTTCCCTTCCCGTCTCCTTTCTTCTACCACTTTTTCCTCTTTTATCCGATTATTCTATTGCTTTTCTCTTTTTTCGTTTTTTTATTTATAAGTCAATGATAGCTTATATTTAAGCAAACGGCTTTTCACCAGAATGAGCCAGTTGTTTTGCTTCTTACTCAAATGTTTTTCTTCGTTCAGTGGCTTTGAGGGAACAAACATAGGCCTCTCTCTCATAGGGCCCCTCTCCCTTCCTGTTAACTTTTAGAGGTACGTTTTGAATGTTTCAATGACTAGCATTGTAACGTTTCCGTGTGAAAGTGTGAAAACCCTTTCTTGCCCGACTGGACTTAAACATTATTGCCTCTAGGAGAACCTTACCAGTTTTCAGCCACTGAGCTACAGGAACTCATATAGAACATCTAGCCGGCAATTAGAGGGCTATAGACTCGATTCCAGCTAGTTACTAATTGACATTGCCTGAGAATTTGAATTAAAAAAGCACTTGGCTTTCACGTAGAAAGATCCAAGATGCATTCTACTCCCGATCACAGCTAGTTGAATTACCATGCAAAAAAGGGTATTATTTTTTTATACTAAAGTAATCCTTTCTTCAAGTCTTAACTAGAACGACAGTCTGTTGTAGTGATTTCTTGGATAGTTGACTTTTTGTAAGACGTTTCTAAGGCAAGTTGCTATGAGAGAGTAATCTCCAGAAAACAGTAAAAAAAAACAAGGTTGGTTGGCTGTTTGCTTTTTGATGACAAGATAAGAAAGATGGAAAACAGTTTTAACGATATTCTAGAACTAGATTAGATCAATACCAACAATGAAGTGAGATTTGACAGCATAAGATAGTGTCCAATTCTATTTGAATTTTGTTCGACCTAATTGCGTGTGTCTAATTCTGAAAACATTAATTTTTTCAAAAAATAGTCTGATTTTAACTCCAAAAGTCCTAAAAGCATAGAATAGGCACTTGAACATCTGATAAAAAAGCCTTTTTGAGAAATCTTGATAAAAATCACACAGTTCTAAGTTAGTCTATACCACATACCGGAATGAACACCACCGGTTTCCATGCTCCGGTTAGACCCCGTTTTTCTCCTCAATTAAACTGTCCAAAGGCAAATGCATGAAGACAAGCATTTGCGTTTGTGTGAGAAAATCAAGCAAAGTTCCACATTGTTTTGTCTTCAAATGTTATCTTCGTGAATCACAGAACAATTTTTTAATTGTGACCCTCATTTGCATTCTCATTCGTTCAAATAAAACGCTGGCTTCTAAAATCGATCAGGTGTTTTGCATTGTTTTGGTTTGCATAAACTATTAAAGTTTACTTATGTGGCTTAACTAATATAAATCCAGTATTGTTCCTTTAATGAAAAATACGAAGCGAAAAGCAAGAAAATGACAGCGGTTATGCTAGCAAAATTAAGAGATGAACCTTTCTAAAGGAAATGGTTTTCTTGTAATGTTTAACTGTAATCAGCTGAAAAGGATTCCCGATTACACAGCAAAGCAACGGCGTAGTTTCATGTTATCAAGAATCTTAGCAAGTCATCATCTCAAGCAATCCACGTGGAAGGAATTTGAACTTGCGACAAACGTTTGAAAAACAACAACTGAAAGACATGCAGGTGAGTTTGATCGAGAACTTATTCTTTAAACTCTGTAAATTTTAGTTTAGACAAAGGGACTAGACCTGTTTTTTCCAAAGCTCTGAATTAAAAAAATTTGTGATAATTCGATCAGCAATCTTAACTGAACTGTTGTTTTGGGCTACCCATAAAGATATTTCAGTCGTGTATGATTTGATATTCGCTGATGTTGTTTAGTTCAAAAGCAATACAATCGAGAACTGTTGTTTGATATGCCGAGCCCAATTATAAAATTAAAAATAGAAATGTCAACAATTTGGAGCCGAATTAGCAATACTTACCTGAAATGTTTTCAACCACTGGGATTCTTGGAAAAGCTGTCTCCGGTAATCTGTTGTTTGTTAACACCTCGGAGCTAAACACTAGTACTTACGCAAACTAGATCATGTCAAAATGATTCTGGCTAAATTAGTGCGAAACGGTCCTTCCGAGAAACCCACTACCCTTAGAATCAATCAAAAGATCAATCTAGTTTAGGTGACATCGACCCATTTGCAAGATAATATTCAGAAAACAAAAATTTTCAGGCAAAACACGCTTTTGAAATACTAGATAATAAAATAGGATTAACTTTTCCCGAAATGTAATGCCTTGCGGAAACCGGGACTCTTAACAATATATTATACTTGAAGAACAAAACATTAAAAATGAATCTGTTTTGCTTTGCATGGTTCGCACAGAAAACCTCGGGACGAAGCTTGAATTTCCAAAAGGTAATAAGTAATTTAAGACTAAGTATAGATAAGGTGAAAACTATGTTTCCAAAAATTTTGTCGTATAAACTTTAATTCCTCATAGTAGTCCGTCGAAAATTGGAATCGCATATGAAAATTATATAGTTATATTATACTGGTTTGTGTTCTATTGAATTTTTTTTTAAACCAAAGAAGATTGCTCAAGATGGGAAATTGCATGATCTTTTGTTTGACTGGGTCGTGTAAGAGAACACAAATCTTTTTAAAAGCTTAAAGAAAATGAAAACTCGAAATTTTTCATTTCCGAAACTAACTTAAAGTGCTTGAGTTGTAACACTAATAGAAGTTTGAGCCAAAATGATGATAATTTAGGTCTTGTTCTTGAAAGCGTAGAACTTAAACTAGAATCTGAAAACTGTATTGTTTGAACATATTTTAAAATTATTTTGCATTAGACTCCTCACATGTGAAGATCAAAATTTAAAGCTGTACCTGTGGTGATTGACTACAATTGAGTTTCGATAGTTTTTGCGTAGCCGAAAATAGCACAGAGTGAGATGTTATATTTTTGGCTTGATCAACAGAGTACAAAATATTTATTTAAGTTTTGTTGTAGTTCGTTTAATTTCGCTTTATTGATCGAAGTGGAGCTTTAGGTAGCCAGCAGATGTTTGGCTCTTTCTCTTTTCCGTAAGATTACTTATTGTCAACTCACACTGCGCCCTTAGAGAAACTAAACAAATTGAAAAAATCAGCTTGATTAACTCGTTACAGTATTGCTTGCTGGACTGACAGCGAAGCCTTTTTTTCAGGCAGTTTGCGGTTCGATGAAGAAGACACCATAGCTAGCTTTGAAACTCATTTGATGTTATAAAGAAATTCGGAGACGGACTTGGATATAAGGTCAGAAATGAAATCAATCTTGCATTTAACTTAGGAAACTGAGCCGAGCTCAAAGTTTGTTAAAGTCGGGGATTTTCTCGCCGCCAGTGTGAAGGAACCCTGAGACGATAAAAGTGACGTAAGAGTTAACTGATTTACCAGCAGAGCAGTAGTTCTATAATTACCTTCAATAACTGGAATCGTGCAATTATAATTAGACGTTTTTGTTGAAACTAGATAAGATGCAGAGAATTGATAAAGAGAGAGAATGACAGCAATTGAGAGAATCGCCAACACCACCGCACTACATGTAACAAACTAGGGAAACTTTAATTAAACACGCACGTTTGATTAAAGAACTAACAACTAGTACTGATCAATCTGATTTGAGCAAAGTATGGTTTAGTTAAGAGCTGACAAAAATGATTTAAAGTTTGATAAAAATTTTAAAAGAACGATTGACATAAAAGTTGCCTGGAAAAATTGGCTTGGATAAAAACTAATGGCAGCACGCGAAACAGTAAAAAATTAGTCGTATAGCTGTGTTCACCGCGTGTTGGTAGAAATACTACCACTTGAAGTATGGCATTCTAAGAACACTAAGAAAAATAAATAAAAATAAAAACAAATGAAATAAACAAACATGAATAAAACAAAACAAAACTCGAAAACCTACAAAACAAACACAAAACTTTGCTGCAAACTCGAAAATGTGTCCTTACCCCGAAACGATTTTACTAAATCTATGCCGCAATATATAATTTGTTGTGATACATTTGGCAAAGTTAGTTATCTTAGAGGGTCGAGAGAATCTACTCAACTGGCCGTTTACCATGATCTGATCATAATAACGTTAATTAATATGACAGAATGGCTGCAATTAAAACTGCGTTATGCGGGAACATTCAACAAAGATCACAAAATGTTTGTGGCGGACTTGGTTTTTTCGTGTTTGTAAGACCTCCCTTGCTTTTTTAAATATGTTTTTTACTTAACAGTTTTCATAACTAAAGTTGCTTTTTTTAAAAAACCTGCAGTCGCTATCGTGTGACAAACCCTATTTTTCTCTCATTCGTGTTTTCTTGAGTTTCAGGAATAGAAGACCCTATCAAGAGAATTAAGGGATTTTTTGCATTTTCGCGGTCATGCACTGCACTAGAGGTATAGCTCAAGTCAGATTTTAGAGTAAACTTGGTTTGTTGCATTATTTTTTTTTTTTAAGAACCCTTGTTACAAGAACGTCTGTCTGAAATCGGCAAGAGTTTTAGAGCATGCTAATAAAGATCGAACCCATGAACAATGGCCGATCGGTGGCGAGAATTTTATTTTATTTGCATGTTACACTGTGGCACATTTGCAAGGATTTATTTATTTGATTTCTCTATAGCGCTTGCAGAAAAAGAAATGAGTACAAACATTAATTTTGTCCAAGTCGCTTTGTCCTAGTAAAGTTCATTTCCGGAAGAGCTTGAAACCTGTACTTTGCTCAGATTTTCGTATCGTGCGCGACGTCTCTGGGTCATTGCTTTCCAAAATCTCGGGCTCGGATTTTTAAAAGGCCGTTTCGTCAGACAGTAGTTTTCGTCGGACAGTAGTCATAGATCTACCGTCCGCTGCCCCTACAACTAGACTAAAATGTTCGCTCAGCTCAGAAAAGGGATGAATCTACTTTCACATGAATATACAACAAAGAGGTGTAAATAGAATAGCGCCATATAACTGTACGATATACTAGAAGGCAGTTCACTTTGATTAAGAAGAAATTAAGAGAAAGCAATATCGGCTCAGTCTTAAATTCATCTTAACATCTACAACGACAAACGTTGTTTGTTTTACGAAAGCCATACAAGCAAGCACTGTAAATGTTTTTTCATAATGTTTGTGAAGTGATACTGATTTTGTTGTAGAAGCGTTATCGAAATGCCGGTGTTACCTAACGCACGGTATTAGAGTTGGTGAGTTACTGGTTGTTCACCATTTACATGGGAAAACCGGTTGGTTGACGGTTGGTACAAATGGTAAGCAAAAAACCCGGAATGAAAAATTCCGTTCAGGATGGGCTTGTACCATTTGCACATCTTCTAAATTCCCGAGACGAGATGGCCTGTTCAAGATGGTGGCTGATTGGAAATGATGTTATTTAACGAGGTTGCAAATTCTTCATTTAACGAAGCTTTGTTTCCCAATAAAAAGAACGATGAAGAGTTGCACTTGACAATAGCCATTGCAACCTTCACGAAAAGAGATTCAAAGAGAAATGTTCGTTTTCGAGGTTTTTAGCTCCGTCGTATTCAAGAAACTACCTAACACGTGACACACTTCTTCTGGAGTAGGGCTTGGAACTGGTGGAGAGCAACAAATGGTAAACACATTTTCGGTTTGGATTTTCCGGTTGGGAATTTTGGACTACCTTTCGAGAAATTCCGTTTATTTTGGAAAATCTTTGGTAGGGCAGACCAAAGTAGTCTTATACCATTTACATTCCAACAGAAATTTCCAAAATTTTTTGATAACTGGTAAACAACCACCAGTTCCCAACATGGTAAGCCGCAATAGTTATCGGAAAACTTTTCTATGTCTAAAATAATCTTATTTTCTTTTATAAAAACTTAGCTTTCAAACAAAAAATCCTGTTCCCCAAGCGACATTTCGACATTGGCTCAAAATCTCAAGTCCAATTGTCAACAGTTTCATCTCATTTTCTTTAAAATTCGGTTTGTTTATCGCACACTTACATAAATTGCTTAATGTAACTACACAAGAACCATTAAAACCCTGAAAGTTTAAAGAATTAGATAGACATGTTTTATGTCTAATACTAGTTAAGTTTTGTGAATGTTAGAATGTTACAATAATTTTTGTGGTTAGAAGAACGAGTAACCAAACGTTTTGGAAAGCATGATTATGTACATACCTGATTTTTCAGAAAATTTTATTTTGATTCCAGTCGTTGGTTATGAACAGCCGTTTAACAAGATGGCTGTTTTCCTCTTGTAAGCGCTCTGCAGAATACAAATCGTCAAAAAGTGTTTTTTTTGCTCCCGTTTTTGCATCTTTAAAAAATCTGAATTATAAGAGTTTAGAAATAGATCCCACTTTCATGTGAGACTGTTGCTGTAAATACGAGAACTTTTACACAAACCTAAAATGCAGCGCACGGTGAAATCGGAAGATCTTCTTTGTACAATTTGCTGCTTCGGACAACAGTGCGTGTTTCAAAATGTTCCATTGCATGGGCGAATATAAGTGATGGCAAAAAATATGCACGGTATCTTAACTTTTACTTTTCCTCTTCTTTATTTATTTTTTGTAAATTTGAATAAAGCACAATGAGCTAAATTTCTTTAATTTATGCAAGTTACCGAAACGTTATATTTTGTAGATGGTCCAATATGGTTTTACCATTTAATCAAAACCCCATTAACGCTACAGAAAAAGTGGTCAGGCAAAGAAAATTAGAATTTGACAAAGGTAAAACTGAATTCAACCGAGACAAGGATGAATTCGGCTGTGAAAACTGCGATTACAGTTGCAGATTCGTTTTGGGTATAGTTCGACGTTGCCTTTTTTCAATTCATCCGCCTGTACATGTTGTTCCTGCCAAAATTTATCCTTGCAAAGCTATTTTTTCTGTAGTGTAAATGGGGTTAAACTTTCAGAAGCGCTAGCTAACGGTAGCCAATACATACAACTAAACGCCATTTTGAGAAATGACTAACAAGCTCTTGTTATTATTTTCGTTCTTCACGTTTTTAAAACCAGATGTAAACCGTAAAATGAAATCCCTGCACATTCTGTTGTTGTAGTTAGTGTTAAAGAGAACATTCAGAATGGTTGGATTATCTAAGTTAGTAGCAAGTTTTCTGCATTTCAAAATGTACGATTGTATAGGAAACTTATTGTATCCTCATTAAATAAAGGACAAATTTTAGGTTTATTTTTTGACATGTTTTGGCTAAAATCTCTTCCTTCTTCAGTGTTGATGCAATGACTTAACAAGTGTGCAAAGTAGTGAGAGAAACTTATTGTATCCTCATTAAATAAAGGACAAATTTGAGTTCATTTTAGACATGTTTTGGCTAAAAGCTCTGCCTTCTTCAGTGTTAATGACTTAACAGGTGTACAGAGTAGAGAGTGTGAGAAAGTAAACAACATAATTACAATAACAATATAGATAATGTATAGAACGGCTTTTATAAGGAAGGGAGTTAGCTGTTAAAGACAATGCTTTACTTGCGTGTTAAGTTGAGAGTTCACAAAGGACGCCGTGTATAGTGCTTTTTTGGTTTTCAAGTCATTCTTCAGAACATGAACATCAGAGTAACAAGAAACAAAACTGCCAAAAAATGTATGTAAAACCTTAAAAAATCATCGTTATCTATTGAAGTTTACAATAGTTGCATTTCCTTTCGTGAAGCTTATCAGTTTTTAAAACTAGTTTGTACCTTCGGTTCTGACTTAACTTTAAACGAAAGTAAATCTCTCCAAACCGGCAATGCCACAGTGATACACATGCACCAAAACGGAAAACTGAAGCATTCAAACAATTACGGACATAAGCTGCACCATGCCATGCTGGTGAAATTAAAAAAACAAAACAGTTACTGTTCATAAGGATTCCCAAACTGTGTGCGTTCGGCTCCACGACGACTGGCTTAGTGCGGATCCAACAACCTCCAACAGAGCGCGAAATCTCCCGCGCTTTTCCTTGAACATGCCACACGTTCCGCAAGACTGTTTTGCAGAAGATTTTCGAAAATTCTCTGATAAATTTGTAGAGATTTTGTAGTTTAAAGACAAATAACTCTACAAGCGAAATATTTTATTTTCTTCCAAGAAATAGTCGAGCGAAGGCATGTAGTTTTTGTAAGCAAAGTTGCTTCTTGTAATATCTGTTAAAAGTGACCTATTTTCTTGTAGCAAACAACTCTAACGGTGCTGAGATGTCAAAGCATACCCAAGTGGAAAGTGAAAACAAAGGAAAGTTTGCAAGCCTTGCTTTCCGTGTTGTCTCGGTACAAAGGTTCTACCGCAATAACAACCACAAACGGCGCGACACGTGGTTAGAAAAATACACTTACAGATATGTCGATGAGAAAGATTCCGCCAAATTCTGCCATGAGTCGTCACCGCCAACCTCGCATGTGCCATCGCTTGACAAGACATCTGAGCCACAACTGAATGGCAGCGGAAAAGAGGTATCGGCAAAATATATAATCATAACTAAATACAATTTAAAGAACCGTGTCGAGCTTTTCCTTTGAGCTCAGCTGCTAAGCTTTCGTTTTTACACTGGTATGTTGCACAACCCCTCCCCACTCCCCTCCCCCTCTTCCCTTTCGACCCTCCACCCCTCCCCCCTTCCTGTTCCCTCTACTCAGCAGTCACCATGTCAAAACGTACCACGGTGAAAATTATATTCTTAAGCTAATGCACGAAAAGTATCTTCTACAGTCTTACTGGCCGACGCACTGAACGCGACAATTATATTTTATTAAAACTAGTTTTAGTTGTTCAGTAATCAGTAATTAACTGGTGCAGTTTAACTTTTAAGTCTTAATAGGTGCAATGTAAATCAAAATGTAATCTAGACGACTGGGCACTCAAAATTATTATCTTCTGTGTTTTTGTTTCCAGACTGCTGCAATGTAAATCAAAATGTAATCTAGACGACTGGTCACTCAAAGTTATTACCTGCTGTGTTTTGTTTCCAGACTGCTACAATGTAAATCAAAATGTTGGTAATCTAGACGACTGGGCACTCAAAGTTATTATCTTCTGTGTTTTTGTTTCCAGACTGCTACAATTTAAATCAAAATGTAATCTAGACGACTGGGCACTCAAAGTACATTGTCTTCTGTGTTTTTGTTTCCAGACTGCTACAAATCAGAAACCGAAGAAAATCCCGGAAGGCGTTCCTGTTGTGTTTGATCCGTGTGGTGTGGTGTACTTTACGTGGTTGGCATGTGTTTCCCTCGGAGTGGTGTACAATTATTGGGCAATAATCCTTCGGATAGGTTTCCCTGTCGTAAAGCAACAGGCCCTGCTTTTTTTCTTGGGACTTGATTATTTTTTTGACTTAATATTTTTCCTTGACATCCTTGTTCAACGCCGCACTGGTTTTCTCAGGGACGGAGAGCTTGTACTGATCCCAATCCAACTGTGGAGACATTACTCCCGGTCGAAGGGATTCGTCCTTGATTGTCTAAGTATTGTACCTTTCGACTTCCTCTATTTTGCCTTTGGCTACGACCCGCTCGTTCGACTTGGCAAGTTGTTGAAGTTTCACAGATTTTTCCTTTTCTGCGAGCGAGGCGAGATCTTCAGTGGTCGCCCTAAATTATTTAACCTTATAAAGCTACTCCACTACCTGCTCCTCATCATTCACTGGGTTGCCTGTCTGTATATAATCGTATCGCGGGCTGAGGGGCTTGGAAGCGAGAAATGGATTCTTCCTAGGCAAGAAGGAGAATGGGCCGAGGTAAGATATAACAATCATCCTATACAAAAAGATCCCGTATTAGGCCGGCCGTACCTCAGTGCCGGGGGGGGAGGGGTTTCTCCTGCGTCAAAAGGGTAGGAACGACCGTCGGAAAAGTCCCTAAAATACCCTAAAAATTCCAAAGAAAAAAAATTCCAACCTAAAAAATAACTCTCGGTTATTAATACTCTAAATAATACCATTAATTCCCCTCGTGTTGCGCTGAACGCGATAATATAGGACGTTCGCAAAAGGACTCTTGTTTAAACTTATTTACATCAGTACGCATGTTTATCAAAACAAGGGATTGCAAGCATTCTAATACCCTAATATCCTCGCGTTTTTCAACCCATAAAAATACCAGGCTCTTGGTTTAACACCAGTTTTCCTTTAAGAAATACCGGACTGGCTATATGGCCTTAAAAATACGACAGCCATACCTACCATCCCAATATGTCTGTACATGACTGTTGTTTCACATAATTACAACAACAACAAAAGTACAGTCTACTCAAGCTTATCCGGAAAGTAGAACTAATTACGATATACTTTTCCCGAAAAAAAGAACTATTTTTGGGCCCCTAGCGGGAACAAACCCATTCTTCCTGGTCAGGCGTACTGTCCATTACACCATAAGGACTGGCAACATATGTTTCAAAAGTTCAACCATTTTGGATGAGTACTGTTGTAAACACATGACACACGCATGAACACATGAACCTGGAAAATTTAACGCATCCTCTGGCAATGTAGAATACAAAAAACGCTTCTTATACATTATTGCCTCAACCTTTGTATATATAAAACTTCTTTATCTCTAAGTCTCATGTTTATAATGCATTGTTACCATATATTTGAATAATAAAACAATCGGTGTATGAACCTCTGTTTTTGCTAAGAGGATCGAGTGTAAACCTCCTCGGTCTTCTAAGACTGATGTATCGTGTCTGAAAGTTTTCACCTGGAATCAATTAGTGTGAGCCTGTTTCCAGGACTGTTAGCTATTGACTGGAACATTTCCTTGAAATAGCTCTGACCGGGATTAGTCCGGCGATACTAAGTGCTTTAGCATAGAGTTTACCAGGGAAAATACAGGCTAAGGCCCCAGCTTTTGTGATCTTTTCTAGGTATCTTAGAGTGGAAGAGAAGAAAAGCTTCAACTTTAAAAGAATCTTGTTGTTTCTTAAGAGTCCGTCAAGTAGCTAGATAAATCAGTAAGGACATCAGCTCAACTCTTACGCTGCTAAATTTGTTATTGACTTACACAGGCAAAACACCAATATGCTTATTGCTTCTTTCGATCTACTATGAGCCTCACAACAGTGGGTAGCGGTATCACCCCACGTTCACTCTCCGCCTTGGTGTTCGTAATTGTAACTTATCTGTGTGGTGTCTTGATCTTCGCCACCATTGTCGGTAACGCAAGTGACATGATTGTTGATTTTCGAAGATCGCGTGAGCAGCATCTCAAAAGGGTAGGTATAATGTTTTCACTATAGTTTCTTACTCTCTTTTTTATGAAAACGGAAACTTATGTAAAAGCCCCACATAACATTTTAGTAGTTAGTAGTTCGTAGTGAGTTTCATTGCTAGAACTGATAATTTGATAACGAGAGCCAGTGATGCTGGCACGGAATACTTTTGCAAGCAAAGAACTCAGTTGAATTAAAGAGTAGTTGCAAATTTTAAAACTTCTTAAGGGAATTGAAATTACAACCTCTTTTGTACCTTAATAAATTAGATAATAATAATAATAATAATAATAATAATAATAATAATAATAGTAATAGTAATAATAATGAAAATAATAATAACAATAAAGATAATGATAATAATAATAATAATAATAATGTCTTATATAGGTGCACATCTCACTAAAAGTTCATGGCGTTTTACAAACTTCAGTGTGAAAGTATAAAATCATAAAATATTAAAATTCGAAAAGAGGCTAAGTTTAAAACCATTTGAAATTGCTTACCTTAGACCTATAACTATAAATATCTTTAAAGTACTTAGAGTGATTTATTGGTTCCTATATGATGTTTAAAAGTTACCTACTGATGAGTTCCTATAAATAAGTTAAAAAGACCTATACGTTTTGATTAACTTTTTAAAAATGTCAATGTTATATGATAAAGCTAAGCTAAATAAGCGGCTCATTAGACCGGCGTTTATCTCCGGTTTCTGTAGTATTAAGCGGATAAGAGTCTTTGACTACCCCTGGACAGGGCACTAATCTATCGCAGGTTAGCCCCCAGCAGAACTGGTACTCATTTATACAGCTGTGTCGACTGAAGCAAGTCGTTTAAAGTGTTTTGTGCTCTAGGATACAGCACAGTTATCTGATCGAGGCTCGAACTCTTGCCCTCAGGGTTACGCGTCGAAAATACTAACCGCTCAGACACTGCGCCGCCAACAGTTTAGAGTTAATGGTCAAATCTTTTGTCCTGTTTACAGCTTTACTGCAATGTAGAGCAAGGAAGTGGTCAGTGTGTTTGGCATGAGACTCATAGCTTTTAAGTTTTTCGTTTGATTCTGGCCATAACACATGCATGCACTTCTGATAGGATCCATCATCTAGGGGGATCCAGCACCTGGTGGGATCCAACACTAAGGAGGATCCAAAACCTGATGCGACCCAACAACTAGGGGACCCAGAAACTGCTAGGATCGAACACCCGGTGGGATTCAACATCTGGTCCGATCCGTACCCTCTCATTCTCCAAACAGTACAGAAAACAAGTGGTTTTAGCACCCAGTCTAATTGGCCATGTGGGTTAACAAACGACTAAGCTTTACTTAGGTTTCTGGTTCTCTTTCCACAGGTGGATGGGATGAAAGCGTACTTCGCTGCCCACCAACTTCCTGCCTATCTACAGCACAGAGTGATGCAATGGTTTGAGTACCTGTGGACTTACAAGAAGGACATACAGGGCGAGGAGCTGTTCAATCAGATGAATGACAGGATGAAAGCTGATATTGCCATCCATGTTCATCTTGCTACTCTCAAAAAGGTGAAAGGGGTTGAAGTGTTTCTACAAGCAATAATTAGCAATTGTTCCAAGAGCGAGCGCTCGATATGAGATGGTAAAAAGCTAAAGAGACGCGTAGCACCGAGCTGGTTATAAATCATCTCATAGGTAACAAGCGCTGATTGAATTTAATTGCATTTAATTACATTGAGTTAAATTGATCATGAATCATTCTATTCTAAATTTACTTGAATTGAATTACATTGGTGTGAACTTAAAAATATTGTTCGTTTGTAAGTCGTTGAGGACCACAACTGCTTACTGCTAGTCTTTTTCAAGCGCTTAAATAAGCGTTGGATTGGCGAGTTGTGAAAAAGCACGTGGCCTCTTTAAAGGATCTGCCACGTGTTTGATGTATTTGCACGGTTGTAAGTCAAGCCTTTGGTATTTCAATGCCGCTGTTTGGCTGGAGCAACAAACCACTTATATTTTTGTCATTAATCATTTTAGGTAAAGATGTTTGAGGAATGTGACCCAGGGTTCCTCCGTGAGTTAGTTCTAAAGTTGAAGCCACAACTATGTTCACCAGGCGACTTCGTTTGCCGCAAAGATGATGTGGGTCATGATATGTACATCGTCAACAAGGGGCGACTGGAGGTTCTCGATCACTATGGAAACACCCTTTGTACCCTCACAGCAGGAAAACACTTTGGGGAGATCAGCATCCTTAATATAAAAGGTTAGTTGTAGTTTGTGAATGCATTTGAGCCCCGGTAGCTCGAATTGCCGGGGGAAATTGAAAATACTTACGAGGTTTTGAGTTATAGGGGATGAAACTTCAATAAACATATGATGCAAATCCAAGGAGAAAATCAGTTTTGCTTCGAGTTAGCGGGGAATCGAGTAATAGATGGTTCGAGTTATCGGGGTTCATTTGTATGTCCATTTCAGCCCTTAACAGAACCCTAGATTACCCTATGAAACTTCATGTTCAAATCTTGGAATTTATGCTATACTTGAGCAACATAACGGCATTTCCCGTGTCTTTGTTTTTTATATACATTAGGGGAATAATTGGAGAATTGTCGAAGGAAAAATTGACGCAGAAATTGCGTTTAATTCTTTTACAAAACAATCCATAAAAAATATGAAAAGTCAAAGAGACACGTAATTCATTCTCAAGCTCTAACTTAAGCCTGGTTTCCATATGATCTGTAACGACTGGCGCTGGTCTCCGTTATATATTTTCCCGACCTGTTGGAAACACGCACAATATTTATCGGTAAAACAAGATCTGAATGATCTGGAGAGTTGAATGATATGACTAGCGCCGACAAAGAAAAATGTTATATGGAACACATGTCTGGGACGGTCTGCGACAATCGCCGACATACAATATTGATACGATCCTCACTTGTCCAAAGAGACCTGAAGAAATACACTCTATCGTGGTGCTTTAATTTTTGAAATAGACTGTGAAATTGAACGTGTTCTTGTCGTTGAAGAAATATTTGCCCAACCATGAACTTGTGCCTTCTTTTCGACCTTTTTGGTCTTTAACTCAAAAGGAGGGCAGCTTGAAAACTTAATAATTGATTTTTGCTTAACACAGCCATATTTTGTTCCCTCACGCGCCAGCGCTTTAGGTTCGCTAAGGCTTGTGGGACCCGTCAATCGCAGACCGTCGCCGATCGTTACATATCATATGGAAACCAGGCTTTATCCTTACATGTACGTCAAAAACGCGGTGGCCATGTTTTTTCTTACAGACATGGTTTTCTCAAGCTCTCGACCGAGCAGCGCACGAGTCTCGCTGGTTTTACTATGAAAACGATACATTGAATTTTTCAAGTACTCAAATAACTTTATTACACAAAAAACACAGACTTTGTTGGAAAAACATGAACTGTAGGGATGAAATAGCAAGCAATTTGATAAAAATAGTTAAGAGTAGTAGAAACTGAGGTTGCGTTAAAGAAAAATTGTTTATAACATTCTTCCACCATAGGTATTGGCAACCGCCGAACAGCGTCTGTCCGTTCAGTTGGATTTTCAGATCTTTTTCAGCTATCAAAAAACGATCTGGAAGAGGTGCTACAATATTACCCAGAAGCCCAAAATCAGCTTGAAAAAATTGCTAAGGAAACGTACAAAAGACAGAAAAAGGAGCGAATGGAAATTGCTGGTGAAACTGAAACTGAAAACTTGTCTGAAGAGCAAGGTACAAAATAAAACTCTCTCTCTCTCTCTCTCTCTCTCTCTCTCTCTCTCTCTCTCTCTCTCTCTCTCTCTCTCTCTCTCTCTCTCT
>JAOBAT010060385.1:0-25665 GCA_026413305.1 Hydrozoanthus tunicans | reverse complement strand
GGGCGAAATATGAGGGTAGGTCATTTTTTGAACTTGTGCCACTTGTCACCCAGTGCTTACAGAGAGGCGCTCTTAATGTGCTGAAACTGACTCTGGACTCGTTTTCTGGATAAATTGAGTATATTTTTATGCAATGCTAGTGTGAAAACAGTCTGTATATAGATATATTTAGAATGGCAACAGCTGCTTTATCGTGCATGTTCAAAACTAGAGGGAAAGCTCTTAAATTTAGTAAATCTATTTTCTAAGAAAACACTTTTTAAACATTTTTTTAGAATTTAAAAATCCTGATATTTCGATCACTTTGATGCTGGTAAACCAAGATTTTGTTGTCTGTTATAGTAGCAAGGCATAATCATAAATTAATTATACACCAAATGTTCTTAATTTTGAGGCTATATCGAGTTTAGAATGTTTTCTTCTCAGATGCTTTAACAATTTTTAATCTCTGTACTTAGAGTCGACTGGTTACAATTATATATGTGAATAAACGCAAATTGAAATGTCGAAAGAATCTATTTTGAAGAGTTTGAGAAAGCTTAGAAGCATTCATTATCATAACGGATATATATATATTTAAATGATTATTAAGTTTTAAATCATCTTTTTTAATGATTATAAGGTTTTGTGCGCTAGAAAAAAAGTCAGTGGCGTTTTGAGAACCAATCTGCTAAACTGAAACATTCAATTACTAAACAAAAAAAATTTGGCAAAATTAACAAGTTATGCCAATTCGGAAAATGTGAATCCCTCCCCTTTTATATATGTGCTTATATGTTTTATACGTGTCGACATTATTTCACACCTACAATTGCTGACTTCCATTATTTTCATGAGTTATGTAATGGCTCAGCTGAAATATTCCAATTCAAAACAAAAGAAATTGACAAAAATACCAAATTAGACTAATTCGTCAAAAGTGGGGTGTAAGAGTCAGTAAATGGTGAAAGGCTTTTTGCACGTGATTATCAGGATACACTGACGTCAGCTGTTTTTGGCAAAAAGCCGACAAAAATTGAACATCTGTTGTATATAAAGTATCCACTGAAAGTAAAGCATTAGTTTAGCGAAAAGAACCTTGCTGAACCGAGGCTCAATCAGCTGAGGCATAGTTTTTTATATTTCTTGAAGGAAGAGAGAAAAAAGGCTTGCTTGTATCGCACTAGTTATGTTTGATAGAGGTTTGTTTCTGCTCTTTGCGTGGGTTAGTGCCAGCATTGAAGCCCACAACGGTAAGGCGAATTTTAAAGCTTTTGTTATGAAGTGATAAAGAATTGATTAAAATAGCTGAATATTTAAATTTTGCAAATAATACATATTTTTCGGCTAGAAAGGGAAATTTTTTTATGTGTATTGTGTAAACTTTAAACTTTAGACTAAACTCAAATGGAGCTCAGAAGTTAAGCACATGAAAAGCATTGTCATGCAGACATTAACCTAATAACATTGTCCTTGAGCGGCAAATGTGTAATCACAAATAGACTCCAGTTCTAAAGGCCTTGCCATTTCAAATTGCGAGTTGCTATTTTCACTTGTCATTTCCGGTGGCAGGGTCTAACTAGTCTATTTGTTGTCATGGAGACATTTACCCGTTTCTGTGTTTGAGACGAAATCTTTGAGCGCAAACGTCTTCAAGGGGTATTTATATCTTCCATTGTCTTTGATTCGGCTTTGTGTGCTCCAACGTCAGTAATATAACTATTTATCAACTGGAATACTTTAGGTAGATTGTCAATCAGCAGTTGTCTTGCCTTGTTGATTAACCACTTTTATATAAAAACAAACTCAACACTCACTTGAACTGCTTTACTGCATGGCTAACATGTTTTCTACGGTCAAAAACCCAGGTTATTTGCAAGCAATAAAAATGGCGGCGGGTTTTGATTCAGCGTCGTGTGAGACTTTCAAAAGTGTTTCGTGCGCTCTCTTATAGAGCTCGGCTTTTTGCGCTCCGGCGACCAATCAGTACGCGAGATTCACTGGGGTTATTTTATAATAATTATTCAAAATATCAAATTTACTCGTTTTGAATATGTATAACAGTTTAAAATAGTCAAAGCATCAAACCTATTTACTCCTAGTTTTCAGTGTAAACAAAAATCCTTCTAGAATCACTCTATCGATCGAACAATTAAATTTTTTTACAAACCAACTATTTCAGATATGAGAAAAATCAAATATCCCTAGCTTTCAGTGCCGATTTGTATTTAGCAAAAGAACATGGCTCACTTTCATGCATAACTTGCACGGTCGACTGTGACTCGCTAGCTCGCCTGTTTGTCAGGAGCCTGCTGCGTCATCCACTATTTATAGTCTGACGCCAAAGAATGTTCTGACGCAGCACTTTCACTTTCGGTTCCGAAAAGTGAACTGAGTCGTACGATTCAAGACCTGAAATCGAAGGCTTGTTACAAGAATGGCCAAACAAAATGAAGAGAACGTCTTTCTCAATAACCTGGTTGATGAAATCAATACTTTGAGTTCTATTATAAGTGTAACCACCGAGAATGTGGAAGAAGTGCTCAAGGTTCTCCGTCCTCGAGCTCGTGGCAGTGAAGCAGAAAAATCATACAACGATTTGCGACAGGTTGCCAACCAGCTCCGCCGAACTGAAGATAATTTCAAACTGTTTGTCGTAAACCTCTCTGATTTTGTAAGGGACACTTTGGAAGGAATAGAAAATTTGAGCGAAGAAAATTGCGAAGAAACTCTCGAAGATATGTTTGACGATATGAAGGATCTGTGTAAGGCAATCGACCCACTTTGGGAGACCTACGATCGAGTTCACGATATTCTAAGGGAAACACAAAACAAGGCAGAGCATGATAAGAAAGACATGGAAGATCTTGGAATTGCATCAGCGTTCGCATTGTTCGGACCAGGCGCCACTGTCGTTACAAAGTTTATGACTGGTACTTGTTGCAAAGCCGTTGCAAGTCGCGGACCGTTTGTTGGTCCTGGTATTGCTGGCGTTGCTGTTGGTCAGTATGTTAGCAAAACTATACCAGTGGACAACCCAGTTGGAAAGGTTGTCAGTGGTGCTGTAGCTGGATGCATTACAATGGGTTTGTTTTGGGGTGTAGCTCGACTGGCTTGTCCTGCTTTAAACATCTCTCTAATCGCTGCTCAGCTTCTTGCCTCCTATTTCGCTTACGTTCATAGTAACGACCTGATAGAAACTATAAGCTGCATTAGACGAGCAGATGAGTGCTTTGAAGAACATAAGAATACAGTTTTGGTGCTCAAACGTTACATGGATAAAATAGCAAAAAGGGGAGAGAGATTCCGAAAGCGAAGAAGTCAGGGAAGCGATTTAGCACAGACAAGGCAGCTGTTGAGACCTCTGGAGACAGTTTTAAGAAAACTAAAACCTGGTGAAAAGCAACGCCTTTCTATTGCTGAGAACTGATGACCTGTGTTTTGAACTGTTTGCTGAACTACGAACTTCTAAACTGGGACTTGTGTTGGCCATATTTAGATCAAAGTAAGAGCTTGGAAAAGGTAGTTTTACTGTAGTTAAATTGATAGGTTTAGTTTTTTGAAATAATTTGCGTTCGATCTCTGTCGACTTTTGTATTGACCTTGACTGGTTGAAAACAATAAAACAGCTTCTGAGTGCATCAAATGCAATAAGGGTATAGTTTTGGCTCTGAATCTTTACATAAATAAAATAGTTAACAGTGAAGGCAAACTAAGAAAGCGACTTAAGGCAAAGGAAACGCTTTAGCACGGAAAAGGCAACTGTTGAGGCCGCTAGAGAACGTTTTGAGAAAACTTAAGTTCGGCAAAAACCAACATCATAGCTTGCATCGTTGCTACTGAGAACCCTATACACTATACTGATCACCACAGAAAAAAATTTTGGATTTGGCCTAATTAAAGAGCTAAATTTTGAAATTTGCTCGAATTTAGAGATTCAGTTTAGATTTTGTCTGGAAAGAGAACTAAAACTTGAGTCTTAGATGAATTAGAATTAGTTTGGAATTGGATTTTGCCGAAAATGAAAAAAGTCATGGTTGTGATTTTGCTGAACTTTGAGTTAAAGTGCGTTTTTTGCTCGAGGTTTTGATTTTGATTGAAATTAGAGTTAAAGTTTGATTTAACCTGAGATTAGAATCAAAGGGTTGGGTTTTGATCGAAATGGTATAAAAATATTATACCCCTATCTGGTTATCAAACCAATCATGACAATAGTGTCTGGCAGAATGCAAATAAATTAGTATTTCTATAATTTAGACGTAGTAGTTGAAATACGACGTGAAAAATTGCAATATAATAACTATTTTTCCACTATCAGTTTGATATTCATCAGCCGTTGAATTTTTTTCGAGGGATAGGGTAATTCTATTGTCGATCTTATCATATACCAGTATTGTAGATGAAACCGATATTTAAAATAACAAGTGTTATATATATTTCCAGGATTCTGCTTTTAATCTCAACCTTTCTTATCAGTAGATTGGTTTTGGTACTACGAACGGGATGTACAACGCTTAACAGCAGCTACATATCAACACATTTTTAAGTCCGGATTTCGGTAACTGAGAGTTTTTTCGTCATAAAGCGTTACTTAATAGAATTTGCTTTAAGACTTTTAGAATTTGCTTTTGCTTGAAAACAAAGCGATATCGGTTCTTCAGGTGAATAATGGCGTGGAATATTCATGATTTATTTTTCCGTCGTTGTAATCAGTATATTGATTTCGGTACTACGAACGGGATGTATAGCGTTTATCAACACGTTTTAAGGCCGATTGCGGTTACTGAGAGTTTTTTTCGGCATAAAGCGTTACTGACTAATAATAGAATTTGCTTTAAGGATTGTAGATTGACTTCGGCACTGCGAACACGCTATACAAAAGTACGAAATATTTTCCTTTCAACTTGCCAAAGAAAGAATTCTTAACTTTAGTTTTGGTACCGAAACTTAACTTTAGTTTCGGCCACGAAAACATCGTATAGTCTTAGTGAAAAAGAGTCGATCAGTTCAAAAACCCCCAAGGTTTTATTGACACATAAGATTTACTAATTAACAATTATCCCTCGAGCCCGAATGGGCTAGAACCCAAGACAAAGGGGCCGCATGTCGAATGGGCTATTTGGCTACTAGCCCATGAGGACGAGAGGGATAATTGTTTTAGTAAAATTATACTAGTTGGTCAAAAATCAAAAGTAAAAAGTTATTTTTTAAAGCTCTAAAATTAATTGTTTTTAATGTTTACGACAAATATGATCACGCGCAATCGCTACTCGTAGGCTATCACTAATAGCCTATGAGTAGCGTAGCCAATCAGATTGCTGCATTCATGATAGACCACTAGTATGATTTTACTAATTAACTTATATGCGAAATGATAATTCTTATATTTGACAGCTTCTGTTTCCAAAATTACAGAAGGTTGGCATTTCAAAAGGTAATTCCGAGAAATCTCCGCAACAAACACGGGCTTTCCGAGAACAGGAATACAATGGGCTGAATATTCATACTTGCATAGAGTTTTTTTCGCCATAAAGCGTTACTGACTTAAAATAATTTGGTTTAAGGATTGTAGGTTGACTTCGGCACTGCGAACACGCTATACAAAACTACAATGATTTTTCCTTTCCATTTGCCAAAGAAAGAATTATTAACTTTAGTTTTGGTACCGGCCACAAAAACATCGTATATCTTAGTGAAAAAGAGTCCAAAAACCCCCCAACGTTTTATTGACACATAAGATTTACTAATTAACTTATATGCAAAATGATAATTCTTATTTTTGACAGCTTCTGTTTCCACAATTACACAAGGTTGGCATTTCAAAAGGTAATTCCGAGAAATCTCCGCAACAAACACTCGCTTTCCGAGAACAGGAATACAATGGGCTGAATATTCATACTTGCATAACTTATTGCTGAGCTGAGCGTTTAATTCACCTGAAATTGTCCTGGCGCAGCACTTTTAAATTTGGTTTCACAAAGTAAAACGATCCGCTACAAGAATGGCCAAACAAAATGAAGAAAATGTTTCTCTCGAAAACTTAGTCGATGAAGTCAATAAGTTGAGCTGTTTCAGTGAAACCACCGAGAAACTTGAAAGACTTCTCAAACTTCTCCGTCCTCGGGGCACTGAAACAACAAAATTATACAACGATTTACGACAAATTGCCAACCAGCTCCGCCGAACTGAAGATAAAATCAAAATATACGTCCCAGACTTTACTGATTTTGCAAGGGACACTCTGGAAAGAATCGAGAATTTGAGTGAGGAAAACTGCCAAGAAACACTCGAAGATACTATTAAAGACATCGAAGACCTAGTTAGAAACTACGACGACTCTCTGGAGACTTAAAACAGAGTTCAGGATATTTTGAGGAAAACACAAGACAAGGCAGAGCATGATGAGAAAGACATGGAAGATCTTCGAACTGCATCAGGGTTGTTGGTGTTCGGACGAAGCGCCGGTGTTGTTACAGAGTTTGTTACCACTGTCGTTCCCAAGACTGCATCGAGTTGGACGCCGTTCGTTGGTCCTTTTATTGCTGGCTTTTCTGCTGGCGTGTATGTAAGCAAAACTCTACCGGTGGACCAACAATCTGGAAAGGTTGCTGCTGGTGTTGTAGTTGGAGTAATCACCATGGGTTTGTGTTGGAAGCTAGCTCAACTGGCTTGTCCTGCTTTAAGCGTGGCCTTAACCACTGCTCAACTGGTTACCACCTTTTCCGCCTGCGATCACAGAGACGACTTGATAGAAACAGTCGAATGCATTGAAGAAGCAGATGAGTGCATCAAAAGCCATAAGGTTACAGTTTTGGCTCTCAAACGTTACGTGGGTAAAATAGTAAACAGTGGAGACAAACTACGGAACCGAATGGGCAAAGGAAACGATTTAGCACGAACAAGGCAACTGTTGAGTCCACTGGCGAAAGTTTTGAGAAAACTTGGTAAAAGCCAACACCCTAGCTTTGTTGGTACTGAGAAGTGTTTTCAACTATACTGAACTACGACGGAACTCCTTAACTGGTCATGAGACTAGATCTGGCCATCTTTAGTTCAGAATAATAAGGGCGGTGAACTTTACTATTTGAAATAGTTTGCTTTTTCCTGTCGACTTTAGTTATGACTCTGATTGTTCGCCAACAAAATAGCTTCTGTTGTTAGTTTTGATTTAGTTGTTTAGAAGGAAGCTAAGGACCCTTCAGCTATATTATGCGGTGGGAAAACTTAGTTTTCAAGCTAATCTTTAAATAGATTTTGAGAACAATTTGAATTTTAAGATTTGAGAACGGTAAACATTTGATAGATCTTTAGTTTAATAACAAAAATGGCTTTCTGCTTGAATAACTGTTATTCTGTTGTAGAAAAAGCGACTTTAGTGCGTCTAATCAGCTCAAGAATAGAATGCGATAAAAACAGAGAACTCCTTATAACTTCTTTTGACAGCTTCTGTTTCCACAATTACAGAAGGTTGGCATTTCAAAAGGTAATTCCGAGAAATCTCCGCAACAAACACGGGCTTTCCGAGAACAGGAGTACAATGGGCTGAATATTCATACTTGCATAATTTATTGCTGAGCTGAGCGTTTAATTTACCTGAAATTGTCCTGGCGCAGCACTTTTAAATTTGGTTTCACAAAGTAAAAAAAATCCGCCCTCTTATTGAGTATAACCGAGCACTAGTGCTACAAGAATGGCCAAACAAAATGAAGAGAATGTTTTTCTCGAAAACTTAGTTGATGAAATCAATACTTTGAGCTGTTTCAGTGAAACCACCGAGAAACTTGAAAGATTTCTTAAACTTCTCCGTTATCGGGGCACTGAAACAACAAAGTTATACAACGATTTACGACAAATTGCCAACCAGCTCCGTCGAACTGAAGATAAATTCAAAATATACGTCCCAAACTTTACTGATTTTGCAAGGGACACTCTGGAAAGAATCGACAATTTGAGTGAGGAAAACTGCCAAGAAACACTCGAAGATACGATTAACGAGATCGAAGATCTGATTAGAAAATTCGACGACTCTGTGAAGACTTATAACAAAGTTCAGGATATTCTGAGGAAAACACAAGACAAAGCAGGGCATGAAAAAAAAGACATGGAAGATCTTGGAACTGCATCGGCATTCGCGTTGTTCCGACCAAAAGCCACTGTCATTACAAAGTTTATGACTGCCACTTCTCAAAAAGCCTTTGCAAGTTACGCAAAATTTGTTGGAGCTATCATTGCTGGCGTTTTTGCTGGCGTGTATGTAGGCAAAATTCTACCGGTGGACAAACATTCTGGAAAGGTTGCTGCTGGTATTGTAGCTGGAGGCATCGCCACGGGTTTGTTTTGGTGGCTAGCTCGACTGGCTTTAAACGGCTCCTTAACCACTGCTCAACTGGTTACCATCTTTTCCGCCTACGATCACAGAAACGACCTGATAGCAGTCACCAACTGCATTGGAGAAGCAGATGAGTGCATCAAAAGACATAAGGTTACAGTTTTGGCTCTCAAACGTTACATGGATGAAAAAGTAAACAGTGGAGACAAACTACGGAACCGAATGGGCAAAGGAAACGACTTAGCACGAACAAGGCAACTGTTGATTCCACTGGAGAAAGTTTTGAGGAAACTAAAACCTGGTAAAAGTCAACATCCCAGCTTTGTTGCTATTGAGAACTACCAACTCCTTAACTGGTCATGAGGCCAGATCTGGCCATCTTTAGTTCAGAATAACAAGGGCGGTAAAGTTTACTATTTGAAATCATTTGCTTTTTCCTGCCGACCCTAGTTATGACTCTGACTGTTCGACAACAAAATAGCTTTTGTTGTTAGTTTTGGACCCTAATATAGCTAAGGACCCTTCAGCTATACTATACCGTGGGAAAACTTAGTATTCAAACCAACATTTAAATAGAATTTGAGATTTTGAGAACAATTTGAATTTAGTCTCTTCGCGTAGAAACGGAAGAAAATCGTTTACTAAAATTTGAGAGCGGTAAATATTTGATAAATCTTTAGTTAAGTGGCTTTCTGCTCAGTTAATCAGAAACACTACCTTATGAGGCGTTGAAAACTCTAATTCTGTTGTAGAAAAAGCAGATTTAGTGCGCCTAATCAGCTCAAATACAAAAAGAAGAACTCGTTATAACTTATTTTAGAAGAATAGACTGGGAAGAGTGAATATAAACAGAGCTTTTAATGAACTGATACATCAACGTGGTGACATTTGATGTTTTCAAGTGTTGACGTCAAGACGTCATTATATGAACAGGCAAACTTTAAAATTTTGGAATCTACTGCCACTTAGATGAATTTGAATCAGACTTGGTTGAGATTCTATATATCTTATAGTTTTTTTCAGATTAGAAACAAATCGTCATCGTAACGGCAAATAACTCTGCTGTTAGGGTATCTAATTTATATATCTTCAGTTGGTTCTTTAAAGCATTCTACAATATTTCCTACTTATAATACAGAAATGAAGTTTTGCTTTGGCCTGAAATGGATTTTGCTTCAATCTAGAGTTCAATTTTGGATTTTGCCTGCATTTAGAGATTCATTTTCGATTTTGTCTGGAAGTAGAAAATTAAATTTGAGTCTTAGCTATGGATTGAGTTGTGTTTGGGTTTTGCTTGAAATGAAAAAAACAAGATTTTGTCTGACAAGAGTTCGTTTTTTGCTCGAGACAGAATAAAAGGTTTTGATTTTGTTTGAAATTAGAGTTAAAGTTTGATTAGGCTCAAAGGGGTTTCGATTTTGATTGAAATTAGAATTAAAGTTTGGATTTACACAGCGAGGTTAGAATATTAATCAAATGGTTGGAATTTTGATTGAAATTAGAATTAAATTTTGGATTAACCTGAGTTTAAAATCAAAGGATAGGATTTTTTTAAAATTTAGAAATAAAGTTTGGATTTAATCTGAGATTATAATAAAACGGTTGGCATTATGATTAAAATTACAGTAAAAGTTTGGATTTAACCTAAGATTAGAATCAAAGGGTTGGATTTTGATTGAAGTCAAAGCGATATCGGTTCTTCATGTGAAATTTAGCGTGGGATTTCCTCATCATATATTTATTATATATTTTTCCAGGATTGAAATCAGTAGACTGATTTCGGTACTACGAACGGGATGTACAACGTTTAACAGCAGCTGCATGTCAAAACATTTTAAGGCCGATTGCGGTAACTGGGAGTTTTTTTCGGCATAAAGCGTTACTTAATAGAATTTGCTTTAATTAAGGATTGACTTCGGCACTGCGAACACGCTATACAAAGTTACGAGGAAGTTTTCCTTTCCATCTGCTGTACAAACAATTCTTAACTTTAGTTTCGGAACTGGCCGCGAACACATCGCAGAGCTCACTGAAAAAGAGTCAGTTCAAATAGCCCCTACGTTTTATTGACACATAAGATTTAGTAACATGCGAAACGATGATAACTATTTTTGACAGCTTTTGTTTCCGCAATAACACAAGGTGGGCATTTCAAAAGGTAATTCCGAGGAATATTCGCAACAAACACGGGCTTTCCGAGAACAGGAATACAATGGGCTGAATCTTTATTCTGCACAAATTATTGCTCAGCTGAGCGTTTAATTTACCTGAAATTGTCCTGGCGCAGCATTTTTAAACTTTGTTTCACAAAGTAAAAAAACCACCCTCTTATTGAGTATAACCGAGAACTAATGCTTGGCCAAACAAAATGAAGAGAATGTTGTTCTCGAAAACCTGGTCGATGAAATCAATACTTTGAGCTGTTTCAGTGAAACCACCGAGAAACTTGAAACATTTCTTAAACTTCTCCGTCTTCGGGGCGCCGAAACAACAAAGTTCGTGTCCCCAATTAGCTCTCAAGCTAAATACTTTGACACGTAAATAAAGATGTTTATACAACGACTTACGACAAATTGCCAACCAGCTGCTTCGCCGAACTGAAGATGTTCCAAACTTCTCTGATTCTGCAAGGGACACTGTCACTGGAAAGAATAGAGAATTTGAGCGAGGAAAACTGCCACTAAACACTCGAAGATACGATTAACGATGGAAGTTTTGGAGTTTTGGAGACTCTGTGGAAACTTTCAACAAAGTTCAGTATATTCTGAGGAAAACACAAGACAAGGCAAACATGATAAGAAAGACATGGAAGATCTTGAAACTGCATCAGTGTTGTCACTGTTCGGACCAAGCGCCCTTGTTGTTAAAGAGTTTGTCTTTCACAAGGCTACTTAAAGCTGCACGCCGTTTGTTTGTCCTTTTATTGCTGGCGTTTCTGCTGGCGTGTATGTGAGTAAAACTCTACCGGTTGCTGCTGGTGTTGTAGCTGGAGTAACCATTGGAGTTTTGTTTTAGGGGCTAGCTGGACTAGCTTATCCTGCTTTAAACGCCTCCCGAACCGTTTCTAAATTAGCTACCACCTTTTCCGCCTACGATCACAGAAACGACATGATAGCAACCGTCAGCTGCATTGAACAAGCAGCTGTGTGTGTAGGTGCATCAAAGGCAATAAGGATACAGTTTTGGCGCTCAAATGTTACATGGATAAAAATGTAAACAGGGCTGGTGCAGATGTTACGAAAACGAATGGGTCAAGGATACGATTTACCACGGGCAAGGCAACTGTTGTAGCCTCTGAAAAAAATTTTGAAAGAATATGAACAAATATGCATAGTTGGTCCAAACCATGGCTAACAGCCTTTAATTAGCTGTTGTTAAAGACAGATGACATGTAAGTACTTTTTGTAACTTGTGCATTTGCGTATTGAGCTTGAGCTGTTCACAAGGAAAATATATTTTCAATTGATCTAATACCTGAGAAAATTTAGATTTTAGATTTAGCTTTATTTAAAGTTTTTGTCGGCAGCGCAGTGGTCGGCGGCGCAGTGGCCGAGCCGTTAGCGTATTCGACTCGTTATCCTAGGGTCGCGAGTTCGAGCCCCGGTCAGACTAAGCCTGTGTTGTGTCCTTGAACAAGACACTTTACCCGACTTGTTCCAGTCGACTCAGCTGTATAAATGAGTACCAGTTCTGCTGGGGCTAACCTGCGATAGATTAGTGTGCTGTCCAGGGGGAGTCAAAGACTCTCATTAAAACTATATAATCCTAGGGTCGCGAGTTCAAGTCCCGGTCAGACCACTGTGTTGTGTCCTTAAACAAGACACTTTACCTGGCTTTGTTCCAGTCGATTCTGCTGTATTAATGAGTACCAGTTCTGCTGGGAGCTAACCTGCGATAGATTAGTGTCCTGTCCAAGGGGAGTCAAAGACTCTCACCCGCTTAACACTACAGAAACCGGAGATAAGCGACGGCCTAATGGGACATATTAGGCTCGAGAAAGGATTTCGCTCAGAGTGTTGAAAATTATTTTGAATGTAGCCTACTTAGCCTAGCTATTGCAACAGAAAGTAGTATTAATTAGTTTAATTGTATCAACCGGGGGAATTTGGTGAGAAATCTCAAACACTTATTTCTGTATTTTACTATGTAGAAATTTGAATAAGATCGCAGCTTACTTGTTCGGTAATTTAGGAAATGCTGCAGAATTTTTTTAAGAACCAAGACTATAGATAGCTTAACACAGAATCTGAGTAATTGTTTAAATATAAAAATAGGGAGACATGAAAAACGGTACAGCAAAGGAAATTTAAGAAGTCTGGCTAGCAAAAAACATACAAAAATAGTCACATGATTTATAACAGTTTCGTTAGAAAGTCGCCATTTTGTATTGCTACCGTAAGAGTTTATGTTCCTGAACAAGCTAACTTTTTTTGCCATTGAAAAAAACAAAATTTATTTATTTATTTATTAAACGTCACTACTCTTAGGTAGTCGAAGAACCCAACAGGTTTTGCAACCCAATTACTGGACTACCGACGGCCTACGGTTTAACGTCCTTATCCGAGAAGACGCGAAGGTCTAACCGTTTGCAGATGTTAGAACAAAGGCAGCACCTTCTCCTCAGTTGTTTTAAGACCCTGAGTGAAGGTCCGGCATGGCATTCGAACCCGGGCCCCCCACACGAAAGACTGGCACCTTAACCAGGCGGCTTTTTAGGTTATTCAAAACAATAAATTAAATGGTATATTTGTCAACGTAAAAGTTTAGGAAAGCATAATAGTTTTTAGGGTAGAGTTTTTGACACTTTAAAACTGATGTTACAAGAGGAAATGCGGAAATTCTTGTCTTTCGACGCCAAATGCGAGACAAGTTGCAAAAAGCTTGTAACTCGACGTAATGACTTCAGATCTGCAGTATTGCTTAAAATAGAACCGGGTTTACTGTTTGCAATGACGCCTGCAACTTGTCTCGCAACAATTTCGGCCATCGAACGGGATTTTACAATTCAATTTTTTTTTTTATTAAAACCTCTCTACTATACGTATAATTGTTTCTTTGTATTTATTCTATGATGTTATAATTATTAAATGCAAAACATTTGTCTGTAATTGTAATTTTGTTTTAATCCATAGTCATTATATGATTGTTGCATGTTTATGTTCGCAATTTTTTTTTTTCTGGTCTTGACCCTGCACAAAACGGGCAGAAAACATAAAATGAAATGTAAATTAACAAATATTCCCACTAACACCTGAAACATAGAATGTGCAGGGTCGCGATTCGTTCAACATAAAACAAAGCATATTTGTACATTCTTTGTATTTCCCTTTTTAGGTTTTCCGACTTCAATAACCAGTCCGTATGTTTCAACCAGAGCCCCATTCAAATCATTTCTGCTGAACTGGGCACCTTTGTAGAAATTTTGTTGTAAATAAAACAATTTTTTTTTGGCATTTACCTTTACCGTCTCGCTAGCTATGTAAAAAGTATCATGGGACAGGTCTACAATTGCAGTACAACACTGAATGGAAACTTTGAAGTTTAGCATTTTACAAATGAAACGAGTATCTGAAACTACAATAGAAACCCTCATATATTACTATTTTACAAATATACTAGTATCTGAAACTACAGATATGTGTAAAGTATGTCGTGTATAGTACATACACGGACAATGCGAATTCTTACTAATTAGTTATTCTTAGTAATTTCGATTTCTGCTCAGTTTGATCCGAATTTTTTCATAGTTTTTTTTGGCTATTTCAGCCTCAGCGTTCTTATAAAGTTTGCTCTAAAAATCGTTTAACTATTTCACATTCAGTTCAACTGCACTATGTGTTGTACTTTATTTGAATTAAAGACCAAGCACAAACAACAAGATTGTACAATTTTTTTATTCTCCTGAATCGGTAAAACATCGTGACATCATGCAGTTCAATTTTATTAGTGATACACTTAATTCTAATACGCAAAACAGATAAAATTCAAATACCTTTAAAGCTTCGATCACACTATAAACTTAACCTGTGGTCGATTCCATCTCCATTTTTGGTCTCTCCCTTGCTCATTTTGCGAGGGATTCGTAAAATGAAAGGAGGTCGGGTACAAGACTACTATGTTTAATCCGCTCTATTGACAAGAAAGTTGCTGAACGCTTTATCACCGAATCTTGCGAACTTAAAAGAGTGTTGACGTTAGAGACACAGACACAGACGCAGACACAAGAAAAGGAAAATTTCCTTCTTACGCTAGCGTTTGTTCTTGCATAACAGTTTTCTAAGTGCGAATGTCTTTGCGCTTGCGTTTTTATTGTGAACGCGCCTTAACACGGCCAGTAGCGGCACAGAGGCGAGAGCTTTGTGAAACTGTCATTGTGGTAATAGTTTGATCTGAGATTGTTAATTCATAGTGCAAGGGTTGAGAAACATTTTCTTGAAACTGTATTACACTCAATCTACACTGCCCGTTCCACAGACCCGTAGCCACCTTGAGGCGAACCGAGGCACTCGCCTCGAAAAAAATTAGAAAAAAAACTGAAGATTAGTAAGGACAGAAAAACGCCAGAAGAAAATCATAAATTAATGCAGCGGTCGATCGATACCTTTTTCAATAGAAAGCGTTAGCTACTCATTGTATGTTTTTCTCCTCTGATATACAGGAAAATGTACTAAGTGTATTAGGACGTTTGGTCGAGACTCTGGCTTTGTATACATTAAAAACTGATCGAGCTGCTAGGGTAAAAATTGTCTTGCCCATCTGTATAAAACGTACTGATTTTATAAATTTTTGAAAGATGAAGATTTTGAACTCAAAAATTTCTAAGAGAGCATGCCCCCCGACCCCATAGCCTTGGGCGCTCGCACGGCCAATTGATGCTCATATGTACTTCCTCAGTTAATACGTTTCTCTGGCTACGGGCCTATTATATCCTGCTAATTTATGTTAATTTAATAATGAGCTGGTCTAGTTAAGTCCTGCAAAAACCTTTTGTGCGAATTTGTATATTCTTAAATAGAAACTAAGTTATCAGAATGCCCAACGCTTGGTTAGAACCCGGCTTCTCGGCACCTACGGGAGAAATAAAAGAAAAAAACCATTTTAGTCCTCTCATGTTTTGCAATGTACAACCGGGTCAGGCCGCTTTTTAGAAATTAATTTACCCCCTCCCCTCTCCCCCTCTCCCCGGTCCTTGGTCCTACTCACCTCTTTAGGAGTTAAAAGCTTTTTTGAACTCCAAGGGATTGTTGCATTCTCTCAGCACCGTGACGGTGGCATTAGGGCATGGATGATTTCCGTTGGTCAGAAAAATCTGCAAGTTCAAACAAAAAATTAGTTGCCATCGAAGATAGGAGATTTTTAAGCCAACGAACAACATAAGATACCTGGAGTTTCTATGTTTTCAATAAGCAGTTAACTGCGAAATCAAGGCTAGGGACAAGTCAGTAGATGTCGGGATACAGAGGACGGGGTGAAGGGAAGGATGAAGTGGGGAGGGGGTAGGGGGGGGGGGATAAAAGATGATGGGCTATGCTAAATATCTTTGGTGCTTGTAAGACAATGCTAGAAGTACAGAATGCTTTTTGCTCTTACTTTGGAAATGTTAAATGTACCAACTCAAAGTCTTATCTTTGGAAAACTGACCTACTTCTTAGGAAACGAAAAAAAATAACATAAGTACTACTTAACTGTTTCGTCATTATTCCGTTTAATAAACTTTTTATTATTACACAACTTAAGCAGCGCCAGATGCAACATAATTACCCTTCAGACCGCGAATATTTCAGATCGAGCAATCCAACGGTTGTTCAGTTACTGTGCTCACTAAATGGGTGGCTCCTCCTAAATTGTTCTACAGTTGGTGCGGGATTTAATGGAGCCGAAACCGACTGTGGAATTGCACACAGTTTGGGCATCCGCTGATGAACAGTAACTATTTTAAATTTTATTATCATTTTTTTTTAAATTTCAGCAGCATGTACAGTTTCTGTCTGTAACTATTTAAATCCAGAGAATATTAAACAGTATCAAAGTTACATGTGCGTGTTTCTTTACGATAGTTCCCTTCACACCGGGAAGCTGTCTGAGTAATCAAAAGAATATCAAGCGGTATCAAACTTACATGTGCGTATTTCAAAGCATGAATCCTTTCAGCATCAGACGCTTTCTCCCCGACCCAAATCCACAGTTCTTTCCCACAATCCAGGAAGAACACTAAAACATGGAAAATAATCTTCTTCATTATGTCAGACGACACTCACCCGTGCTCCAAGTTTATACCAAAGCCTACTAATCACTGCTACCATAGTTAATATATTGACTGGTTAGGAAAGCCGGCAAACCTCAAAAGGGAAATACAAAGAACGTACAAAGATGCTTTGTTTTATGTTGAACGAACCGTGACCCTGCACATTCTTTGTTTCAGGTGTTAGTGAGAATATTTTGACTGGCTATTTGTTGATTTGCATTTCAAAAGCTTTTGTGTTTTCTGCACGTTTTGTGCAGGGTCAAGACCAGAAAACAAAAGAAAATTGCGAACAAAGACATACAACAATGGTCTCCTAACCAGTCCGTATATATTAACTATGCTGACAACAATTAAAAACACTTCTGAGATATAACTGCATTAATATTGCATAAACCAAATTAACCGATGTCAAAATGAGCTGATTACCCATGCAGGTACTTGACACTCAAGAGAAATTTTTGAGAGGTTACTGTTTGACTATTTTTCTCACAAAACTTGCATTGTATTATATTAAGTACCGTTGTAAATATAACCGAGTTGCCGATCGAAACGGTAGTTCTTAAATCCGAACACGACAATTATTATTTGGAAAGCAATGAACAACCTGTGACCAAGACCTTACGATACGAAAAATACCAGACAACTGAACTGATAGAGGTTTCGACCTCTGTCGGAAATGTCGAGATTGCGAGCCATTGTTTGGGAGAATGTGAGACGGATAATTGAAAAAATAAAAGTGCGAAACCTCAAGACAACAAAAAATGGCGAGATCTTTTGACCAAGTCGTTATTTGCCGAAACTTTAACTTTTGAATGGCAGCTAATTCAATCTGGCTGTGGAGCTGTGCTCCGAGGTCATGCATGGGCCGTACAGCCGCAGCAATATGCGCCTTAACATGCTTTCGGTCCGACCTCGTCTGGGAAATTCATCTGTGCTCACACTTAAAAATTGCTAGAACTGATTTCACTCAAGAGTTGCAAAATATTTAATACCGAATCAGATTAAAAATCAGTGTCATGTTTCCTTACAACTGCTTTATTTGCCCAAATAAACCGTTCTTGTTAAAAGTTTGGAGTTTTTGTTGAACCTTACAAAATACTATAACTTATTTTTATCAAGAGTGTAAAATTTTTCAGTGGATATGGGCTCATTCTGTTTATCCCCATAAAGTTTTTTTTTTCTAAACAAAGCACTCGGTAAACTGAAACTAAGTTCAAAAGTGATCAAAATTTCTAGCCAGTTTTACATGATTAAAATTAAGCATAACAAGAATCCGAGAAATGATAAGAATTGCTTTTTTCCCTTGGCTCCATTATCCTGATTACTTTTTGACTATCAAGACGTATTACAGATAAACTTTTTTTTACCAAAGATATAACTAAGACCGTCAAGTGTGCTAACCCTGAAAACCGTAGTCTACTGAGATCTGTACTTTACTAATAGTATGATACTGACAAGTTCCGTGTCTGTGGTCATACCAGTATATGTTACTTTCTAAGCCTTATTAATACAGCCCAAAATACGCCTATCAGTTGAGTATAAATAGAATTCGCCCAATTATTGTTTGCTATGTTGGGTCATTTAACATTTTCATTCTCGTATTGTCAGGGTTATGTATAAAAGAGAGGTTGAACATTGATAAAACTCCTAGGCACTACTTCCCCCAGTCCTTCCCCCCTAAGGAGGCCGTCAAGGTTTTGAAAGCTGGTCTGCCTGTGCAAACGAGATCATGATGAGCGAACTAGAATGGTGTGGCGTGCAGGTTACAAATGGATGTTGTTACAGAATTAGCGGACTCTTGTTTTGACCAGCTTTGGTGTACACTACTTGCTGTAGTTGTGGCGGTACTGCTAACAGTTGTAATTGCCGCAGTTTACTACACAAACCACAGAAATGAACGAACGGAGCGACATGGAATGGACTGGTGGAGACACGGCGTGATTTATCATATCTATCCACGCTCTTTTTGCGATTCAAGCGGTGATGGTAATGGCGATTTAAACGGTATCACGGAGCGCCTTAACTACTTGCAGTATCTTGGAGTAAAAGTCGTTTATCTCTCTCCGATATTCGACTCGCCGATGGTTGACCAAGGGTATGATATCTCAGATTTCAAGAACATAAACCCGTTGTTTGGTACAATGCGTGACTTTGAAGCACTCTTAACACAGATTCACCTTAAAGAAATGAAGCTAGTTTTGGATTTTGTACCAAACCACACTTCCGATCAGCATCCGTGGTTTATTGACAGTCGTCAGAGCAAAACCAATCCGAAGCGAGACTGGTATGTGTGGCATGACCCGGGTCCCGATGGGGGCCCCCCTAATAACTGGGTAAGCGTTTTTGGAGGAAGCATGTGGACATATGACAGCCATACGAAGCAATATTATCTACATCAGTTTTATAAAGAGCAACCGGACCTCAATTTCAGGAACTTGGAAGTAAGAGAAGCAATGAAAGAGGTGCTGAAATTTTGGCTCGATAAAGGAGTGGACGGTTTTAGGGTTGATGCTGTACCCCATTTACTTGAGGATGAAGAGTTCAAGGATGAGCCTATGAAGCCAATGTTTAACCATGTAAAACCAAGCCATGATCAGTTTGAACATATCTACACTATGAATGTGAACGGTGTACACGAAATATGCCAGGAATGGAGATGCATTTTTGGTTCCTACAAAGACTCTTACAGACTGTTGATTGGCGAGTGTTCAGGCAGTTTAGACAATGTTAACAAGTATTTTGGCTCAACCAAAAATGAATTTGATCTGTTATTGAATTTTTCTTTGAATGATTTAACTAAACGGAATATAGGAGAAACTATAACCAGCAAAGTTGGTGAGTATTTAAGGGCAATTCCAGCAGGTAAATGGCCTAGTTGGTTTCTTGGCAACCACGACATGCCAAGGATTGGTATCAGAACTGGTCAGGCAAACAGACGTGCGATGAATGTACTACTTCTGACTCTTCCAGGCACACCTATTACTTACTACGGAGAGGAGATTGGAATGCTTGATGCTAAAATTCCAGCACATTTAAAATATGACCAGTTTGGGCGGGACCCTCAGAGATCCCCAATGCAGTGGACAGGAGAAAAAATGGCCGGTTTCTCCAACAGTTCCCATTCATGGTTACCATTAGCAGAGACAACAAAAGTTATTAATGTGCAAAACCAAAGATCAGTCTCCAAATCAATGCTTCAACTTTATCGCGAGCTGGTAAACCTCAGGTCAAATGCGACTGCATTTAGAGGGTTAAATTTCCAAATTGTTCATTCTGAGGCTGGCTTGTTTGTGTATGTAAGATACTGCAAGAGGACCCAATATCTAGTGGCCATAAACTTTGGAAACAAAACTAGAAATCTATCAGTGGGAAAAATTAAAAGTGTGAGAGGAAAAATTGTTATTGATAGTGAAATGAGAAGAAAGAGAACTTCTTGTATCTTACAGCATTTGAAACTTAAGAGGGGTCAGGCCTATGTGATCTATGTTTATCAATAAAGAGTTTAATTCTGTTCAATATTTCCTGTACATCAATACTGCTGCATTTCAATTTCTATTTCAATTATTTTTCCAGAAGTAGATTGTTTTTTGCACAGCAGAAGTTGATTCAAAAAGCAACTAAGGAAAATCCTTGGTTTGATAATTATGGTGAAGCTACATTTGATTTCTCTCATTTCTTAAAAGGGCTTCTTAGCTTTCCTTCTCTATTTTTTTTACGGAATTGTATGTTATTAACAAGTACAGTCTACCCTTTTTGAATATGTGGCAAAAAAGGTCATACAAATGTTCTTGACAAGGCCAGGGGTTGAACCAGGGCCTCGTACTTCCCAGTCACAATTCTTATAGACTGAGCAAATGTCCCACATAATGAATCATTTTTATTGTCCTAGCTTCCTTTGTTTAGGTCTTCACAATTTTTTTCTCTATACAGTTGTTAAAATAAAGTAAACAGAATGTTAATCGTAAAAAAGGGCCAAAACAAAAAGACAAAAATCGTAAAACTAAATATTCCATAAAAACGGAAGGATACTCTTCGCATAGCTATAACTGATTCTAACCAATAGGATCTATGTTGCTCTAACCAAAGAAGCTTAATTGTCATGTGTCAGATTCTAAGCAATAGGATATAATTTATGCTTCTCTAACCAAAGGAGCTAGAATGTCATGTGACTGATCCTGACCAATAGGATATATGTTTCTCTAACCAAAGGAGCTACAATGTAAGTTGTGGTTTTTTGACAGTCAGCCAGGAACTGATTGATATTTCAAAAAAAGAGGAAAAAAACAAAAAAAACTTAAGCCAGAACCAATTTTTATTTCATTCGTTCACCTTACCATGACAGGTTCTATTTTAAACAACATAAAGGCAGATTTTGCCAATTGTCTTTTATACCTTGAGTATTCAAACCCTAAACTTGCAAACAACTTTGGCATGCATGAAATTCAAACCATTCTCATGTATACTAGTAACTTTTCTTGTGTGTGAGCATCTCACTATATATAACATGCACAGTAAAAAAGCAACATGAAAAAGGGTGATCTTTTGCACCACCCCCCACCCCCATCCTGTTGCTAATTTTCAGGTGTTTCTTTCCCCCTCTGTTCCATCAATTCTACTTAGTTTAGTCAACCATAGTTTATATTTTCAGGGGGGAGGATGGGTACACTCCCTAGCTAGAGTCACCAACAATGAGGTAACCAGTTTTCTAGGTGTTCATTCATAAGTTAAGCTTGGGGCTTAAGAACTCAAAGTAAAAATTATGCTTCTAACTTGGTTCCACCGGGATGAAAAGTGTTGAACTCTTCACTTCTAGTATTACCGATCGACGCTAGCCAAAACACGGGACTGCCAGCAGTCTAATCAGGGCCGTAGCTAGGGGAGGGGCCAGGGGGGGGGGCGTGCCCCCCAGTTTTTTTTGTTTACTATACTACTGCTTCATAGAAAGTGGTAGTTATTGACCATGTCAGCGTAAACGATTATATCTCATTCTAAAGAGAACAAATAATATAATTGATGTGAAAAAAAGATGTCGCGTTCAGCAAATTGTCTCAAATCTGAGAAAAATGAGAAATTTTTTACTAGTTTTAAACACTCTGATTTTGTTTCCAATGGCGTTTAAAACGCTGGAAAGACGTTTTCAGACAAACTAGTTTTCAAAATTTCCCGGGGGAACATGCCCCCGGGTCCCCCTAGCAAAATTCGTCAGATTGTTTTGACGAACGAACACAAATTATTTCTGCTCCCCGCCCCCTCCGTGCGAAAAAAATGGGTTGATATAACAAAGAATCCTTTGACTATACTGTATCTTTTTAATTAATGCACTGGAGTGACCATGCATGTGATTTTATTTTCAAATATGCTTCAGTCTCTGTCGATTAACACATGAACATTACAGCTTATATTTAAAACAGTTCAAATTTACGATGAAGACAGTTTTTAAAATGTTTAAAAACGGCCGGATAAAACAGACTTTCGTTTCTAAAAAATAGCACTTTTAAGAGCAGTTTTGCACCTGTTGAGAACTTGTTAAATGATACTCCCAGACCCGTCAAGTTTTAGCGAGGGGATGTTGAACTCTGTGTATCCTTAAGACAAGACGGGAAGAAAAGCTTGAAAAGGGAACTAACAATGAAGAAAATCGGGTAAGTATGCGGGAACTAAAAGCAATTGTGCGTGAAAACCGTCGATTTTAAGAAAATTCGGGCGCGATGCGTGAACGAATCGAAAATTCATGAGTTTCACGCCAAATGCGTGAAGCTTGGCAGGTCTGTAATGTTTCGCAAGTGTCACGATTGAAAAAGTTTTGCCACACAAGAATGTATGCTATCCAAAGTTATTACGTTGTGGTTACTTGAAGAATGTCATTTATATCAGACCCTGTGACAAACGAACAGACCAATCGATGGTCTTGGCTCACTGCTTCTTATACTGGCCCATGAAACGTGTCTTGGAAAAGTTGGAAAAAATTAACTCTACTTATGCGAGAAAACCGGACCTGTCTTCGAAAAGGAGTTGAAAGTATGTAGAAGTACAGTGTCTGTCAACACCCAGATAAAGATTAAGAATGGCAGGCCTTCCCGTTAACGCCTTGTGCTACTCGAGTGACCGAAATTACAACGTCTAACTGTTCATTCATGCCTTATAGTAAATATGATTATATTACGGTTTGTAACAAATCGAAAGATGTTTTTGTTGTTACTCATTGTGTTTGGAGTAGCTTTTCTGATTTTCTTTCAACATTTGAATAGTGAGAATTTGTCGGAAGAAATCGACATGGAGAGTTCTATGGCGCTAAAATTCAAAGCAAGCAACGGATCTACAATGAACTTGGTTTCAAGAAAGAGCAGTGAAAGAAAAACGGCTGTTGTTGAGAGAAATGATGCAATGAATGCAGATAGTCAGGCAGAGAAAATGGGAGCGGAGAGTTGGTGGAAACATAGCATAATTTATCAAATTTATCCGCGATCTTTTCAAGACTCAGACGGCGATGGAAGCGGTGATTTAAAGGGAATCACGCAACGCCTTGAATATTTTAAATACTTAGGAGTTGGAGTTCTGTACCTAAATTCATTTTATGCTTCACCGATGGTTGACCAAGGATACGACATTTCAGATTTCACGGCCATTAACCCTTTGCTTGGCACTATGGCAGACTTTGAAGAACTGGTAACGAGTGCACACGAGAAACAACTCAAAATAGTAATTGATTTTGTACCGAACCACACGTCAGATAAGCATCCATGGTTCATCCGAAGCCGCTCAGACAAGAACAACGATTATCGAGACTGGTACGTGTGGAAGGACCCGGATGAGCCAGGGGGAGGTCCCCCCAATAACTGGGTGAGTGTGGGGGGTAGTGCGTTTGGAAGCATGTGGACCTTGGATAGGAAAACGCGTCAGTATTATTTACACCAGTACGCGAAAGAACAGCCAGACTTGAACTTGCATCATCCCGATGTCAGATCATCCTTAAAAGAGGTCTTAGCATTCTGGATGAAGAAAGGAGTGGATGGCTTTCGAGTGGATGCCGTTGCCAAGTTCTTTGAGGATCCTCTGTGGCGAAACGAGCATAAGTTTCGCAATCACGACCAAACAAAGCCGTTGCGTTACCAGATCGACCATAGTCGTACAACGGACATGCCTGACGCACACGAAATCGTAGGGGAGTGGAGAGAGTATATGGACAGTTTTTCTCCCCCCTCTCGTCTTATGATTGGTGAAGTGATTCTCAAAGATATCAACCGCGTTATGACGTATTATGGGGAATTGAGCAATGAATTCGATTTTCCTCTTAACTTTGCACTTGTGAAGCTGAAATCTACCTTTAATGCCCTAAAAATTGAAAAACAAATTCAAAGATATATCGAAGCAGTCCCACAAGGGAAATGGATGAATTGGTTTACTGGGACCCACGATACCGAAAGACTGGGGTCGAGAGTTGGTGAACCGTATATACGAGCTTTTATTGTTCTTCTTCTCACCCTACCGGGTACTCCAATCACTTACTACGGTGAAGAGATAGGAATGACAGATGCAGATATCCCGAAAGAAGCACAGGTCGATTCACGCGGCCGTGATGTGGCGCGATCGCCTATGCAGTGGTCGGATAGAGCGAACGCGGGATTTTCGACCGCTACAACTTCGACGTGGCTTCCACTGGCCTCAAACTATCGCAGTGTTAATGTAGAAAAACAAAAAGCAAGTTCAACCTCAACTATGCAGCTATACAGGAAACTCGCAGCATTGCGGTACAGCGAGGCTTCGTTCAGGGAAACAGAACTTAACGTCTTACACTCGGACGAAACTGCGCTGGCTTACACTAGATCTGATCCAAGATCGCTTGCAAATTTTCTTGTTGTTTTAAATTTTGGCAAGAGGATTTGGACAGGTGCCTTTTCTGGTTCAGGTACGGTGGTTATCGACAGCAACTTTCAGCAAACCGGAAAGAAAGTACAATTTGATGAAATGTCTTTGACAGTTGGACAAGCTATGGTTATTTTTGTTCACTGATTTTTCTTTGCTAGCACAGATGGGTTATATTTGCCACTGTTAGGGAAAAGGTCAAAACAATGGTACTTCCTAGGAACCCAATTTAGGGGGTGGGGTATTATGTGCCGCCATCCACCACCTTTTTTCAAAAATACTGAATTTCAGGAGCAAATATCATGTTCAACGAAATAGTTATTAATAAAATGCTTGCACCAACGCCTTTTTTTCTGGAGAGAGGAGTTCATAATACAATAAAAACCAATACCCCTAAATCAGTTTTTGAGAAATTGAGCTCTGAAAAAGTGGGGAGGGGTGGGATTGGGGTTATGTGCCGCCACCCACCACCTCCCCCGACAAAATTGGGTTCCTTATTTTGACTTCTTCCCTTAGGCCGTTATATATAAATCTTTACTACAACTCCTTACAACTACAATTCAAATTACTAAGAATCATTATACCACCAGACGAAATTTATTTCTATAATAGTAATAGAAGTGCACTGATCCGCAAACAGCACGGCTAATCGAGGCGAATCAGAAAACTAATTAAGTGCTAAACTACAGAACAAGCAAACACAACAATACAACTACAAAAGAAAAGGGAAAAAAGGAAAAAAGGATGGGGGTGGGAGAGCGATATTTTTCTTACTAGAAAAGCGTTGTTTCTAAAAAGAATGTTAAAGGAGAGAGAGAGAAAAAAAAATTTCAGTTTCCTTTTTTTCTCTCTCGCCAGGCTTACTCTTCGTTCATCACGTTTTTACGGCTTTGCTTATTAGTAATTTGAAATGTGAATTGACCAAAAAAGCAAGCCACTTATGATGTATAAGATCTAGATATTGACAGTCGAATTCTACTAAGTTAAAGTTTTTGCATATTATGATATTATTCCTTATAGGAAGGTTTCAGCTGTTTTTATTGATGAGTCAACTGATATTTGATTGGTGGCATAAGACAAGGGTTTTCATCGTTTCAAGTTTCTAAGGTGTAAAAAGGTTCGTTTGTAAACATTACGTCAGCTGAAGCGAAATCCGCCTATACTACTAACTTTTTTACGATCAAAATCATAAAACCAGGCCCGTAGGAATATACGATTGGTATACACACTCATCCCCCCCCCCCCCCAC